>JAQQSK010002674.1:0-205000 GCA_028658325.1 Potorous gilbertii | reverse complement strand
CCAACCCTATAGTTAGACACTTCAACTCTACATTTTCTTTTGCTCTTGAATCTCCCAATCTTTCTTCCGATATTGATCCATCTTTTGCTAATTGGTCTCCATGTCTTAAGTCCCTAGGTGCTCCAGTTCTGCTTCCATTCTTCTGCCAAAGGAATTTTCCCTAAGTATAAGTTTGATTATTTCATTCCCTTACTCTATATTCCAGGAGCTCACTATTACCTTAAAGAGAATATATCATATCCTTTGTTTAGCATTTAAAATTCTTTATTATCTGGACTAAGCACATCTTCTCTTTTTCATTGGATGTTACTACTTTTCTCGTACTTTGCCATCCAACCAAACTGGCTTTTGGTCATTCTTCATACATGCCACTCATTTCTATGCCTTTGTCCTGGCTATTCCCCTAATGCCTAGAAGATATTTCCTCCTCACCTCCACCTCACAGACTCCCTCTTTTCCCAGTTCAAGAATCAATTGTTGATGCCTTCAGTCCCAAAGTACCCTGTATTTACCTTTTTTTGTTATTGTTCAGTCATTTCAGTCATGAAAGACTCTCCAAGACCCCACAGGGTTTTTCTTGACAAAGATCATTTTACAGATGAGGAAATGGAGGCAAACAGGGTTAAGTGAGTTGCCCAGTGTCATACCCTCATGATGTTTTTGGTCCTTTTCAATAAGGAAGGATGAAAATCAACAATAGCTAGCAAGCAACTGAGGCTGGATTTGAACTCAGGTCTTCCTGATTCCAGGCCCAGCAATCTATACACTGTGCAACCCTAGATACCACCCCTTTTTTAACTAGTTTGGGGATTATTGTTTTAATTTTTACTCTGCATATACTTATATATATATATATATATATATATATGTATTTGTTATCTCCAATAGAATGTAAAATCCTTACAAATAGGAATTGTTTGGTCTCTTAATTTTTTTCAATAAATATCACTTTGATTCAACAGATATCAGTTAAATACTCATTTCATGCTGGGCTACTGCTGTGGGAAATATAAAGATGAAAAATACCCCTGTTCTTGTATCTTTTGTGCCTAGCATAGTGCTTAACATATAGTAAGTACTTAATAAATGTTTGTGGACTGAAATCCTTCCACACCAAAGCCCACAGATTTTCTACTGCATCATACTGCCTCTCGGTGGACCTTCCACAACATAAACAAATATGACACCAGGGGCATGGTTCTTTAACCTTTTGTTCTCCCTCATCACACCTGAGTGATGTCTGCCACCCTTCAGTGTTAATCCTCTGTCTAGCCACTACTGCCCCATTACAGAATCATAGGACCTTAGAGTTCAGAAGGCCCTGAGAGATCAGCCAGTCCATCCTGTATCTGAATAAGGATTCCTTTATGCAGCATCCTTGACAAGGGGCCTGGATTGCAGGTCCACAGCTACTCAATCGTTTACTTACTGTCTTTTAGTCCAGGTGGTTCATTGTGCCCTCCCAAGCCCAGAGGACACAAAAGCTTTGGTGTCCTAATTTCTTTCAATAAAAATCACTTCAATTCAACAAATATCTATTATATGTTCACTTTGTTCTGGTGCTGAAAAAGACAGAAAGATGAAAAATGTCCCTGTCTTTAGAGAGTTTAATATCCAGGGGAGAAGACTTTGAAAAATACTTTTAATAAATTTGAATATGATCAAGTAAGCACAGAGGAGTTTTCAAATGGAATAGCATAAAACGTTTGAGAAAGAGGAATCATATCTAACGAGACTTCATGGTAAGAGGTGGTCGTCCAGTTGGGCTTTGAAGAAAGAATTTTGACAGGCAGAGTATGGGTGAGTTCCTTCTGGGTCTAATGTGCAGTAATGAACAGTGGTAAGAGGGAGCAGAATGGGGCTGAGGAAAATTTCAGTAACTATGAACTTCTCCAGTTTGTCTGTGCTCTGTGTGTGTGTTCATTCTTCATTGCTGAAGAAGACCATGCCATCAGAGAAATAATGACGTGACTTGCACTTGATTTTGTTTTGAGTAAGGGAGAGCTGTGCAGGTCTCCACCCTCACTTCTCCTCCAGAGTCATCTGAATCCAGGGACCAAATATTCATCAGGATGACTGGAGATGATCCAGCATGAGGCAATTGGGGTTAAGTGACTTGCCCAAGGTCGCACAGCTAGTGAGTGTCAAGTGACTGAGGTAAGCTTTGAACTCATGCACTGGAGCTCTATCCACTGTGAATGTGAATGAAAACCAGACTAACTAGGAAGATTGACTGTGGAGGAGCTGAAAATACATGTAAAGAAGCTTGTAGTTTATTTAATAGGTAGTAGGGAGCTTCAGAAGGTTTTTCAGGAAAGGAGTAACTGTATCTAGGCTGCTGAGTCATCTGATCAAGCTTTAAAGCTATCTTCCTGCCATGCCACTTACATATTAGGGGCAGCTAGGTGGTGCAGCTGATAGAGCACTAGTGCAGGAGTCAGGAGGACTTGAGTTCTAATCTCATCTCAGACACTTGACACTCACTAGCTGTGTGACCTTGGGCAAGTCACTTAACCCTGATTGCCTCATCCTGGGTCACCTCCAGTCATTCTGATGAATATCTGGTTACTAGATTCAGGGTGGGTGACCTGCACAGCCCTCCCTCACTCAAAACAAAGTCAAGTCATCATTTCTCTGATGGCATGGTCTTTTTTGGCAAGGAAGGATGAACGCGCGCACACACACACACACAGACACACACACAAACACACACTTACACATCAACTTCCTTCTCTTTCCTTGTTATGAAAATTTTTTATGGGAAAGAGTGAGTTCATCTGATCCTATGGTTCCTCTTGACCAATCTGTGACTTCCCAGACAAACTTCCCAGGCGACCTATATATGTCGTCTCCCTTTATTAGAATGTAAACTCTCAGAAAGCCAGGCCTATTCTAATTTCTCCTGGGCAACTAGGTGATATAGTTGGACCTACAGTTGCAAGTGGACTTGAGGTTGGAAAGACTTGAGTTCAAATCCTGCCTCAAACTCTTACTAGCTGTGTGACCTTAAGCAAGTCACTTCATCTGTCTCTGCCTCCATTTCCTCATCTGTAAAATGGGACGAATAATAGCAACTACCTCCCAGGGTAGTTGTGAGGATCAAATTAGATAATATTTATAAAATGTTTTGAAAATCTTAAAGTACTATATAAATGCTAGTTGTTAATAAATAATAATACAAATAATATTTTGTTATAGAATATATATTATATATGTAATAATATTAAATATTCCATACTATAATTGTGTTAAAAATAATTTCTATTAACTTTATTATATAACAATGTAATCATTTTATAACAATAATTATGTAGTAAAATATTAAAATATGAGATCAACATTATATAATAATAACAAATAATTCTTATTATATGCTCAGCACTTAGGACAAATACAGGCATGTAGCAAGAATTCAGTAAGTGCTTTCTCATTCATTTATTCATTGGATACAAAAGACCAGGAGCTCCAGCTTTGCTTTCATAAAATAGGGGCTGGGATTAGGTGAACCAGCAACCCCTTCCGACTCCACAGTGGTCCAGGCTAACTCTCTCTATCCCTAGTTCTCCATCTTCTGTGTTCTGCAACTTCTGAGCCCTAACCTTGCTGACAGACATCACCACAGTACCATCTGGCCTTGCATGGGAATCTAGTATCCTTGATGACCCTTCATGCCTTGTGGCCAAGGGAGCCTTGAGCAGATCCAGCTTTGGCTTGTGTTGCCATCTGCTGCTGAGCCCCAGGGTCATCTGGTTGACTTCTCTGAGAGATAATGATGACCCTCTTTGAACACAATTTTCAGATTCCAATCTGGGCCATGGTTATCAACTCTCCTTTGCAGGCTTAGTCACCCAGCTAAAAAAAAAAGTATTGTCTGATGTGTATTCAAGGCCTCCTACTCTGGTGTCCCATGAGTGAAAATAATGCCTCATGCTCCCAATCCTTTCCATCTTCCTCTCATCAAGGTTTTCCTGTCCTGTTTCCTATTATTTCAAGGCCACATTCTTTGTGTGATAGCAGTAGCTGATAATGGGTTAATCAGAAAAAATAATCAGTGATAATGTTAAATTAGTTCTGCACTCTGCTACCCCTCCAGGGAAAATCTTAATTCAGTCAAAGTGTATACATCTATAAAAGTAGAAAAATTTCAGATGCTACAGTATCAAAGATGAAACTTTTGCATTGCTCCCTCAACTTATGCCATATAGAGAGCTGCCTACTTTGCCTCCATGTCCACAGATGGCCTTGGTACCGGTCAATCTTGTGGGAATGCCAGAGGCAAAGGAGCATGGCACAGAGTAAGAACTATATAAATGTTAGCTATCATTAGCATAACTGTTGTCTCTCCTTCACCCTCCATATACATTTCTGCCATAGAGAGATATCCAACACCTCTCTATAAATGTTAACTATATTCAGTTCTGGATTCTTTCTATTTTGCTATTTAGTTACTTTTTACTTATGTTTGGCTTTACATGATCCCTTTCAGGATTTTCTTGGCAGAGATACTAGAGTGGTTTGCCATTTTCTTTTCCAGCTCATTTTACAGATGAGGAAACTGAGGCAAACAAGGTTGAGTGACTTGCCCAGGGTCACACAGTCAATTAAGTGTCTGAGGCCAGATTTGTATTCAGTTCCTTCTGATTCCAGAATTAGTGCTTTATCCCCCTGTGCCAGCTAGCCGCCCTCATTCTTCCTCTACGTCTTAGATGAGTGATGTTATTGGTGAGTTTAATCACCTCTCTCCTCAAGTACTAGAATGACCTCCTAATAGATGTCCTGGCTTCCTCTCTTTCTTCTCCATGATCTGTCCTCCAGATCTCTGTAACTGCCAAAATCATGTTCCTAAAGAACAGGTCTCCTGGCCAGTATCTCCCTATTGCTTCCTGGGGTAAAATACAAACTTCTTTGCCTGGCATTTATTATCTGGCTCCATCCTATCTTTCTAGACTTACTTCACATTATTCCCTTGCATGCAATTTAGTTTTCAGCCTAATCTGCTTGCTCGTGCTGTTCCCTGAATTTGAAGTCGTATCTCCCACCTCTGTACATTTGCTCAAGCAGTTTCCCCATCCTTGGAATAAAGTCCTTCCTCTTCTCAATCTTGATCTTCCTTCAAGGCTCACCTCAAATACTACTTGCTCTGAAAAGCCTTCCTTGCTGCTCACAATGATGACTTCTCTCTGCCTCCTCAAATTACCTTATATTTCATTGTTTATGTACTTGCTACCACCCAAGTGGAATGTCAGCTCCTCAGGGGGCAAATACTGTTGTTGCATTTTGTTTTATTTTGTTTTGCATCCCCAATAACTAGCACATGCCACATAACATAGCACTTGAATGCCATAAAATTTCTCTGACCCTCTCTGTCTCTGTCTCTCCCTGTGTGTATCTCTCTGTGTCTCTGTCTCTCTTTTTCTATCTGTGTGTGTGTGTGTGCGGTGTGTGTACGTGTGTGTGTGTGTATGAACGTGCACACACACATGCATACACTAATGGGTCTCACTTGCTGACTGGCACAGAACCTTTGACCTGTTCTTTTTCCCAACCAAGACCTGTTCTCTTGGTCCCTCCTTAGGTAGCCTGGTTCCCAACTGTGTGGGCTCCCTGGAATTGCTGCTGGGTTTTCTTTGGATAGTCAATGAGTATGGCCTACTGCAATTCAGAACTCCTAAACGCAGGTGATCATGTCAATCTTAGCATCCCCTAAACAGGGATTATAGGTCTGTGCCATAGTGTCAGGTGTCATAAAGACTTACTATACCGATGAACTGAGCAAACATTTGTGGAGTACCCACTAAGCAAGGTAATAGATCTTGGAATGAAAGGGGAGATACAAAAAACTTCAGGCATATTTTCTTGCTTTTCACACTTAACAAGCCCACATGATAGCTCAGGGGCAACAGTCCTATGGCCCAACTCCTGTAATGTTAATGTAAGGTTAATGGTGGGTGGAGGGAAGAGTTAAAGATCTTCCCTGCTCATTAATAGGACTCAATATTTTTGTTAATTTCTATTGACACATTGGGTCAGAGGGTCCTGCCCTCAGTCTCTGAAAAGTGTATAAATACTCTGAGGTGAGATTTTCCTTTGGGGCTTACTCATTAGAAGTGGGGTATTTCTTGGCCAGAGAGACTCTGGGTAGCTGCTAAGGAGATCCCCGTCTTTGAAAACCCAGATGCTGGTGTTTCTCTCTCTGGTAACTACATATGTATGTAATGGTCAGACAGTTGGCTCTATTTGTTGATCCATGATGTATGAATTGCTTATGGTCAGATAGTTGGAATCCGTGTCTGTTGGTCTTTATTTCTCTGTTTGTATTTTCTCTAAAGTTCAGAGTGCTTTTTCCCCTGAACTAAGTGAATGATATATGTGCTTGATTAAAGTAGATTGTTGACTCCTCAAAAATTGCTTTCCTTTTAGAAAAACACATCTAAGAACCTTGTACAGCAAGCCCTCCTTGTGTATGCCAGGATTCTTGCTTTTACAACCCTTCATACAGGTCCTAATAACCCAAGACCGTCTGCGCGTTACATCCAGTGGGCGTTAGAGGAGTTAACAATAAGCTTTATAAGAGCTCAGAGGTGGAGAGAGAATTTGGAACTCAAAATTTTTAAAAAGCTAAAAATAAATAATCATTTTAAAAAACTCTCAGAGGTGAGAGATAAAGATTCCTGTGATCTGGAAGCATCAGAGAAGTTTTCAATTTTAAAATGCCAAAAAACAAATAATAATTTACAAACAAAACCCTCAGAGATAGGAGATTAAGATTCCTGTGAGTTGGAAGTATCACAGAGACTCATAAGATCAGGATTATAGACTTGGAGGCAGAGAGAAGACTCTAGAGATTATTTGGTCTGACTCTTTTATTTTCTAGCCGAAAAGTAAGAGATGCCCAGAGAAGGTGATATATCCAAGGTCACATAGCTGGTAAGTGGAACAGCCAGGTTTGAAACCAGATTCTCCTCTGCAAATCCAGCTCACATCCCACAGCTTCCTTTAATCTTTTGATGGCTAAATTTAATCAGTTATATTGTTGTAACCTTTAACTTTTATATTGCAAATTGAATGGCCAAAATGAAAGGCATTCCAGGGATGACATCCGTATCTTATCAGAATCTTTGATGCTCCTTTTTGTAGTGGAAAAAAAAAAGAAACAAAGGGGATTTCCATCGATTGGGGATTGAACAAGTTATGGAATATAAATGTGATGGAATACTGTAAGACATGTACTGTAAGAAATGATGGAGATGATTTCAGAAAAAAAACTGGGAAGACTTGTATGAACTGATAAAGAGAGAAGTGAGCAGAACCCACAATATTAACAATACTATAACAACAAGCAACTTTGAAAGATTTAGGACTCTGATCAGAACAGTAACTGACCACATTTCCAGGTGGCTCATGATGAAACATGCAATTGACTTCCAGAAAGAGAGCTTTATACTCTTAAAAAGCACTGAAGGTCCCAAAGAGCTTCTCTTTCCATTATATCTACTGATATAATAGTTATTGATATTTACCATGTTAAAATAAAACTAAAAAAATTAAAAACAATTATTTTAATTTGTTTAAATAAAAATACTAACCCCATTACATATGAATATACATTACATTTTAATGAAAAGTAACTATATTTTCCTAAACAAAAAAAATAGTGAGAATAGTATTGTTTTAGATATTTTTTGCAAGTCTCTTTACCTTAGGTGGTACAATGAGACCTGGAGAGAGGAAGACAAGAGTTCAAATCTGACCTCAGACAGTTACTGGATGCATGACCCTGGACAAGTCACTTTACCCTGTTTGCCTCAGTTTCCTCATCTGTAAAATGAACTGGAGAAAGGTATGGCAAATCACTCCAGTATTTGTGCCAAGAAAACCCCAAATGGGTTCGTGAAGAGTTGGACTTAACTGAAATAACTGAACAACGAATTATCATTTGGCTTAAGACAGTGGAATTTTCTTATCTGCATTTACATTCAATGTACTGTAATATGTTGTTTTGCTTGAAGTATATTAAAATTATATTTTTAAAAATCTGGCCTCATACAGATATGTAGCTGGAAAAGGGAAGGGTATTTTAATAGATATATAACGGCAGTATTATCATGAAAATAGTTTCAACTCAATGGAGTCTTGAGATCTCCCAGCAGTACTCAGACCACACTGAGAACAGTTGTTCTGTGTTATTTTTTCTGATTCTTTTTAAGAAAGTGAAAGGAATTAAGGTAGGATACCTCTTTCAATATGATCACTCTGAGGAGGTAAGATTCTGCCCTATTTATCCCTAAGAGAATTTACTGTACTAAAGCTACAGAGGATTTTCCCCAGCCCATCTCACTTGGGACCGTTTTGAAAGAGCAGAATCTAATGCTTAGCTCAAACACTATACTCTAAAATGTCAAGGAAGCAGCTTGGTCTTAATAAACCATGAATTCCATACCCGTAGCTCTCAGAAGAGTATTTTCTATATTGTTTATTTTGTTATAGTCTCTCCTCTGTAGTAGTGGTCTCAAAATTCACTGTATCTGGAAAACATCGCAATAAGATAGTATATGCTTTGTTCTCTTTCATAAAGTCAGAAACATTCACTTTGATCCCACTTAGTTTCTATTAAGGAGTCATGGGAGGAAGGAAAAGAAATGGAAAGGATGGTAAAAATCATTTCAATCCAACTCCCTCCTTCCAGACATCTCAAATGAAAAAACATGACTCAAAAACACATTAAGTGGTTTATACAAAGTCAAAAGGGGTAAGTGACAGAGTCAGAATTCAAATCCCCTTCTCTGACTCTAAATTCAACACTCTCACTTCTGCACCATTGCACACTGTAATTTTTTTCAAAATAGGAGCTTTCCTAGTACATTCAAAATGATCCAACTTACAAAAAGATAATTTATTCATATTTTCATGAATAATGAGAGCTAATATTTTAGAGCAGGGATTCTTAATTTTTTGTGTGTCCTGGATTCCTTTGGCAGTCTGGTGAAGCTTATATATTCCTTCTCAGAATAATGTAGTTTAAAAGTTAATAATGAAAAGAAATGCTAAATTTTAAAGGCTAGTGAAAACAAATATGTAATTTTCTCCCATCAGTGCTTACATTAACATTTTGAGGATGTAGACCTAGTATTGGGACCATTGGGTCAAAAGATATGATCAGTTTCACAGCTCTAGCTGAAATTCCTATCTTACTTTTCAGAAAAATGGCAGCAGCAATTTAATGGGTAGCTAATTCAATATAACTGCCAAAATTTATCATTTTAAAGAATGACTATAGAAGGTAAAGGCTGGATGAAGGACAGGAACAAGCACCTAATAAGTGCCTGCTGTGTGCTAGGCACTGTGGAGAGAGGGAAGAAATAAGCATTTATATAGAGCTTATTATGTGCTAGGAACTATGCTAAGTATTTTACAAAGATTATCTCATTTGCTTGGGAGGAAGATGTATTTATGATCCCCATTTTATGGTTGGTGAAACTGGGTCCATTAGAGGTTAAGTGACTTGCTCATAGTCAGTCAATAAAGGTTTAAGGTCAGCTTTGAACCCAGGTTTTCCTGACCTCAACCTTAGCTCTCCATCCACTGTACCACTTAGTTGTCTCAACTGTGCCAAGCACTTTCCAAATATCTCATTTTATCCTCACAAGTCTATGAGTTTGGTGCTATTATTAGTAGCACTTTATAGTTGAGGAAACAGTCAGACAAAGGTTAAGTGACTTGCCCAGGATTACACAGCTAGTGAATATCTGAGGCCATATTTAAACCCAGGTATACCTGACTGACTCTAGACCCAACATTGTCCAATGAATCACCTAGCTTCCTCAAAGAAAGAGAAAAAAACTAAATTCCAGGAGCCCCAAGTGCCATACTAAAGGAAAAGTCCTATGATCTGAGGCAAGGTAGGTGAATAGAAGAGTTGGAAAATGAGTTATTGTAGCAGGAGAAAAATCAAGAAAATGCTAAAAGATCTGAAAGATCTTAACTTGTAGGACATGAGAACCCAGCATTACATGGACCTTGAGACCATCTTAAACCTTTCTTTAACAAATATTTTTAGTCTAGTGGAATTATTTTTCACACTTTCATAACAGAAAACTATAGACACTGGAGACTGAGCTTACAGTCAAAAGCTGACAAATCTTGCTCCCTTCTTGGAAAACCAGAAGTTACAAAAAAGTAGGTCAAGGACTACATGAAAATGCGTTATATAAAGGGGAAGGGGAGGAAAGCAATATGGTGGCCAAAGTGGAGGTCATGCTTTACTCATCTTGCTAGAATGCTGGAACTAATTTTTAAACTCTTCCTCAAACTCAAATCCATAAGGGCAACCTTTCTATAAATGGCAGAACTAAGTAAGGCCTGCTTTGTGTTTTTCTACTGATTGGCCTAACAGAACTTAAAGAGACTATAAAGGCTTTGAATCATTTTCTTAGAGTATACATTGTGAAGGATGGGGGTCACTAAATAAAAAATCAGCCCTGTATGTATAGATGATAAATATTGCCCAAGAAAGAGTGCACTTCTCATTGATATCCTTGCCAAATTTCAGCTTAAAATAGCAATGACTACTTTAGCTGGGAATCAATGGTGGCCAAACTTAACATCGAGTCCATCAGCTTCTCTTATCTGATCATTAATCGGCAAGGAATATCTGGTGCTTTCAGAATTCTTGAGTAGATATACAATCTTATTTCCAAAAAAAAATCTAATTGTTTATACTAAAATCAGGAAACATATAATTTCCTTTAATAGGTTATCTCATCTTTTAAAGGTATATAAATTGCATTCTGAGTATATTTAAATATTGATCCTTCTATTAAGCTTATTACTCCTAGTCTCAAAGGCAAGGATTTACATATAAGCTGCTCAAATGCCATGGTAAACTGGCCAGGGAGTTGGTCTGGAAATCCTGGAACATGTGAGTTCAAGTCCCATCTGAGACATGTGATGGCTATGTGACCCTGGGCAAGTGATCTAATCTTCCATTTACTCACTTGACTCTTAGAAACTATGAGTTATAGAACAAGCATCATTATGTAGTCATAGAAGGAGTTTGTTGGAATTTCCAATGAGAAAACTCCCTATTCCAATTAAATCATAAGTCTGGTTCAAAAAAAAATGCAACACCTTATGTAAGGTGAACAGATATATGTGTGGGTGTTTGTATGTATACATAGTTATGGATACAAGTAGATTCAACATCAAAACCATACATTATATGTGGTACCTAGAGGAAATAGAAGGATTCAAGGAATCACAAGTTAGTTTATTGTATATGAATTCTTGTTAGTTTATTGTATATGAATTATATATGAATAACATGTGTGTACATATATGTGTATGTATTTATCTATCCTTGTGTCTATATGTATATGTATATATACAGATATAGATGGAGATACAGTATATATAGTTTATAGAGATATAATTTATGTATCTTTATACTATATGTATACTATATATATTATATGTAATATATCTATAGATAGATATTATGTGTCTATATGTAGACTGTATAAATCTATATTGTCACACATATAAAGTATGGAGTATTTTGATGAGGTCTAGACTTTGATTTAATGGTATTAGGACTTCCAGTGTGGATATTCCCTTCATCAGTGCAAATGGACAACTACCCTATTACAGCCTTAGAGAGTTGCCTGAAACACTGAGAGATTATATAATTTATTGGTGACATAATTCATATGTGTCAGAGGTAGGTCATAAACCCACATATATAGTTCTTAAAGATTTTAAAGAACACTTGTAGGGAAATAAGCACAAAATGTATAATTTAATTGGTTCAAAATTTAATTTAATCATATATTGATAGCTGAAGTTGGAGTTAGGAAGACTTGAGTTTGAATTTTGCCTCCCCCATTTCTAACTGGGAGATCTTGGGCAAGTCATTTCATGTCCCTATGAACCTCAGTTTTCCCATCTGTAAAATATGATAACAATAGCACTTTGAAGGGTTGCATTGAAGCTCACTACACAAATATTGGCCATGATGATGATGATCTTGATGATTCCTCTACCTCAAAGGTGGAACCCAGTTCATTAATTAAATATGGGTTTATTCCAGGCATTTAGATTCTAAAAATTCTATTTTATTCAATACTGGAACTAGGCTATTCTAAGCAGCTGGGCTGTCCCTATGGCACTGAGAACCGAGTCAGTCAAAGAGTTTGTCCCTCCTGTAACTCAGCGACAGGAGAAAATTAGGGGCTCTTCTCTGTTGTTTAAAAAAAATACATGAGGATCATATACATGTAGTCAGCCTATTCATCACCAAAGTAAATCTGGTACATAACCAACCCTGCCTATATCCCTCTGGTCAGATCGTAACTAGGATATTTTGACATCTGGGGCAAATTCAGTTGAGGAGAAAAGAGAGACAAGCCATCACTCAGAGAGACTAAGCTATAGTAGGTAGTCCTTGGGAAAGGCAGGGCAATCACAAATAGGGATGGTTTGAGGGACAGGAAAGGACACATCATTCCCTCCCTCTCTCTTGACCTTTAAGACAAAGACCATGCTCCCTTTTCCATTACCCATCTTGAGACCTATCTTCCCAGGGGAATAAGTCACTGTAGTATTGATGGGAGAGAAGAGACAGTTTGGCCCATCTTTTCTCCTTTCTCTGACTCCTATTGATCTGAATTTCTCCACCTTTCTCAAAATCTACCTTTATTCCTTCCTTCATCCTAGGGGAGTGGCGCAGGGAGGTCAGGGGAGAGATTTGATAGAAAGAAATGGTGGCCCCCTCTACTTTGGATACAATGGGAAGATACTTGTCTATATCCTAATATGGCAGCATATGGGAAAAGCCTTAGCTATCCTAGGTTTCTTGTAGCTCTGGCGCATACAGTACACATCTCTTTTATGATGTCCCCTCATGTAGTGTTGCTCTTTTCCATCCATGAAAAAGGTTGCAGTTGGAAAGAAGAATCTGACTGTAATATGGTTTATCCTGTTCCCTGAGTCCCTTTAATAATGACCTTGGGCCCTATGTGCCCCAGGAGACGATGTTATTGATCAGGTGCAGTGCCAAGTCATGCTGCACATGATTAAAAATGTAAATAAATATAATGTAATTTAATGTGATTTGGGGGCTGTATTCACTTTAATGTATATTGATTCTCATTCACATGGCTTATATTTACAACCTCCTAATAGGATACTTCATTAAATCACTTTTTTAAAATTTTAAATTATGGGGCATAAGGGCTATTCTCCTTCTTGACATGTAGCTAACTCTTTGAGACTATAAAGTCCATTTAGGAAATTATCCCCACCACATAGCCACCCGCCACATTCCCTAGCTGCCTGGCTGACAGGAACAATAAACTTTTCCTTCCAACAGTAATTTATTGTCTTCTTATTAGGAACAGGAATACTTAAAGGAAGCTTTTCATATGGGCACTAAGGACTTGAGAAGGATGTTATTAATTTAATGCCATTGGAGGACCTCAAAAATCTTCTGCTTCATAGTATTCTTAGTGGTTTCCATCATTTTTTTTTGGTTCCTTTGACTTCTTTCAACAACAATAACAAAAAATGTTGTGAACCCCCAGAGTAATTTAATATTTACTGTTGTTCAGTCATTTCATTCATGTTCAACTCTTTGTGACTCTGTTTATTGGCACATATACTTCAGTGGTTTGCCATTTCCTTCTCCAGCTCATTTTACAGATAAGAAAACTGAGGCAAACAAGGTTAAGTAACTTGGTCAGAATCACACAGCTGTTAAGTGTTTGAGGCTGGATTTGAACTCAGGTCTTCCTGATTCCAGGGCTGAAACTTTACCCATTGCCCCACCTAGTTACTCTTTTAATGTACTAGTCATAATATTCTGTAATTATTTACTGTTTATGCTTCCAATAAAAATTTGAGAATTTTTTATGGGAACTCCTTGGATTATCATTCCTTCGGGGGTTTTGCAAATTACTAAATGGGAACCATGGGATCATTAATCTGGAGTTAGAAGAGGCCTTAGAAATTACAGGATTTAGGGGCAAATATGTAAAGAATCCTATATTTAGAGGATCATACATTAAAAGTTGGAAGATATCTCAGAGGTCATTCAGTTCAGCTCCCTGGATTTAGAGACGAAGAGCCAGAGCCCCAGAAAAGGCATGTAACTTGATGAAGATTATGCAACTGAAAAGTACCAGATTCCTGCCTCATTTTTTACAGAAGATAAAACTGAGACCCCCAAAAGGAGAATGACTTGTCTAAGGTCATGAAGCAGACTGGGGGAATTCAAACCTAGGTCCTCTGATTCCCAGTCTAGTATTCTCTCCACAACACTCTGCTGGCTCTCATGTGCTTCCTAACTCAACTTTCTAAAGATACTCAGCTTAAAATTTAATTTATTCATTTTTCCAGGGCTTATGAAAATGATCAAAGCAAATCATCAAAGATGTTTCTCCTTTAATTTTTTTAGAAATTTTTTTTATCTTTTTTTAGAAAGATAGAGTTTTTTTTTTTTAAAAACAATGATACAAGCAACCTTTTATCACCAAATGTAGAAATCATGAGCTCAAGAACTAAGGCATATGAATCACTTACACTGCTAAGAATACACATGCTCCCGTATCTCCATGTTGTATTCCTGTTTTTCTCCTTTATTTAGAATGCCAGTCCTCTAGGCATGAAGCAGATCTTTCTGATCTGTTCTGCTTTTTTTTACACCCTGGGAACCAAATACTTGTTAATTATAATATCCCGACACAAAACAAACTCATGCCGATGGAAATCATCGGCATTTTGGGAAATCGCCCTTCTTATCAATAGATGATTCCAGAACACAGTTTACAAGAGCCAGAAGAAAAACCTCTCCTAATTGGAAAAAAAGATGATCAATATCCTCCATGACAAGGGTGGATTTATTGAAAGTTAAACTGATTCTTTGGCTTAAGAAAGTACTGAGTAGGGTTTCTAATGAAGTATTAAAAAACACTGATTGAAACAGTGCTTAGGTGTTGTACAGGGTAATAAGCTGTTCATCTTGGGAAAAAATGCTCCACGTAATGAGCAGGTGGCCATGTTTCAAGTGGGAGCCATTATCTGTCGGGATCCATTGGCTGCACCAGTGCAGCAGAGGGAGGAGGGACAAGACAAAGGTACACCTGCCATGATCAGATAAATAGCAGAGATGTAGAAGATGAAATGTCTGTAATCTCAAATAAACTTCTAATTTTGTCATACACTCCCCTTTCTGAAAGCCTTTCATGATCTTGTTCCAATCTGCCTTGCCAGCCTTAAATGCCCTTTACAATCTGTCCGGACAAGTCAACCTTCTTGCTGTTTATCACACAAGACATTCCATCTCCCATCTTGGTACATTTGTACAGACTGCACCCCCTCATCAGAATTTCCACTTTCCTATTCAAGAGCCACCTTCTACAAGAGATTGTTTTCGACATACTTCTCTCTATCCCTCAACTACTAGAGCACTAGCCACAAATTACTTTTAATTTATTTTGTATGCTTTTTACATATATATGAATGATTTTATAATTATAAATTTTAATTATATTGATATTCAATTGTATAATATATTTCTATATAATTTACATAAAATATATGGATATAATATAAACTTAATATATTTATATAATATAAAATATATATGTACATGTTTCCCCCTCTCTCCTTTAGGATGTAAACTCCTTGAGGGTAGGAACTATCTTACTTTTTGGTCCTTGTATCCCCAGTATCTAGCATAGTGCTTGACACATAGTAGATAATAAATATTTATTGGCTGACAGATAAATGTTTGTTGGTTGGCTAATTAACTGATTGATCTCACTGATGTCTGCTACTCCCCTTCATGATGTATTCTTCTTGCTTCTATGTGGACTTCTACCACTGACTCTCACTTGCTCATGTGCCCTTGGGTTAAAGAATTTACATGCTCTTGGACTTGGTTATCTCATCTCTAAAATGAGGGAGCTGTACTAGATGTCCTCTGAGGTCCCATCCGGCCCTAAATCAATTATCCTATATGATCACATGTTCTGAGAAGATTGGGAAGATTTGCTCAACTCCAGTCCCTTAGATTTGGTTACCCTGTAAATGTAAGCTGATCCCGTATAGAATCCCATTCACTCTCTCAGATTACTACTCTTTTCCAAGATAGATTATACCTTTTCCTTGTGAAATTTCTTCTTCCCCCACCTCCTTCTCTATTGAGAGTGTGGTCGATATTTGGTGGTATCCAGGCGGGCAAAGAAATTTCTAAGGTTGCTTTGTATAATGCATATTGTTTGTGGTCCTGTACAGAAGTGGAGAACTGTAGGCAGTGGGGTATGGTAAATGTCTGATAACCACCTATCTAGAGAAAAAAATGTGTGGATGACATACTTTTCAAGTTTAATCTGCAGTATTAACATTTCTCAGTCACTTTATTAAATCTAGGTGATAAGCAAAACAATAAATCACAACCTCTTCTATGTCATTTGCCCGTTTCCCAGGTGTAGATATTCACACTGAGAGTCAGATAGTACACCCTTGGCTATGGGTTTGGAACTCCACAAATACCATCACACTTAGTCATCAGGATCAGTAGTTTATCTGAAATGCCTTCTTTTCCCCATGAGTTGAGTTGTCTATAGATGCTATGCGTTGACAAGCTTCACTGTTGCTATTGCTCCCATCTTCCTAACTCAATGATAGGCCTCAAACTCATTGGTGAGTTGGAAGGATGTCTACTCCAAGAATGTGAAGACTTCTCTCATCAGAATGCATGGAGGAGAACAATTTGTTCCAATGGCCATGAAGGTAACTGAAGCAGGTGCTGTGGAGAGGTTAGAACTTGGTCAGACATCAAAGACCCCAAGGTCATCCACTGCATCCTAGGCCATTGCCAGTCATCTTAAATTTTGTTCTGCTGGACTGAGGCACAACTCTGCCTCACATCCAATTCACAAGCAAGTCAAGACATCACCCATGACGTCATTGGCATTCTTCAAAAATGAAAGATGAACGATAATTACAGACATCATTGTCCCCTTTAGCGTTGGAGTAATTTTTGTCTGCTCACCCTTGGTTAGCCTCTTGGCTTTAGAATACCAACATGGACAAAACCCTTAGCAGACAATATTTGAGGAATATATCACCTTACAATGGACACTATAAACCTCCACTCACGACAAGGTAAACATTCCCATGCTACCAGGGATGAAACCAAATCCCAGAAAAAGGAGTAAAGTAAAAGATAGGACTGTCTAAACTTCATCAACATGATTCAGCTGCCTTCTCATTCTGGAACTTCCTTCAGTGGCTGGGACCTTCTCATTGTGGGACATCCTTCCACCACGCTGAACCTTTCTCCCATTAGTGATTTTCTTTTGGTAGGTGAGTGCTATTTGGGGAATGGGTCCAGGCTAGTGTTCCCTTTGTAAATGTGCTTCTGATCTCTGCTTTTCATTTCTCTTTTATATATTTTCTTCTTCCATTAGAATGCACATTTCTTAAGTGCAAGTACTATCTTTCTTTTTGCTTTATCTCCAGAACTTAGCACAGTGCCGGGCAAAGGTAAGTTCTTAATAAATTCATGTTGGCTGCCTGATCATGCTTCTAATTCACCAAAGGCAAAAGCTCAATGATTCTACATGTGGACCATGTTAAGAGGCTGCTCTCAATTAAAACTGCCTGGGACCATGTACTCTTTGGGGCAGTGACACTGGCCTCTTTGCTGTTCCACAGAGAAGATCTGGCTATCCAGAGAACTTTCTCCCACATCCACTCTGACTACTCACCTTCCTGACTTCTTTTAACTCCAACTAAAATTCTACCTCCTACAGGAAGCCTACCCCTACCCCTCTTAATTCTAATGCTTTCCCTTTGTTAATCATTTCCTATTTATCCTATGTGTAGCTTACTTTTTATATATTTGTTTGTATCTTGTCTCCCCCAGGGTCAAAATTATCTTTTCTGAGTCTTTTTTTATATACCTAGTATTTAACACAAGGCCTGGCATAGAGTGAGCACTTAAGACATATTGATTGATTGATTGACTAGGCTCAGACCCTTGCCATTAGTGAGATCGAAATATACTGCTTAGGTCCTATGTCACTTGGTTAGATGCCACAGAAGATACCTAGCTTCTGTAATAGTTTATCTGCTCCTATTGACATCATTCCCAATAAGGAGAAACTGGAAGTTCTTGGCAACTTTTGTACCTATGTTGGTTACTAAGCAGACACCACAGCTTAATTCTTATAGGATGTTTAATATGGAGAGGAATGAAATCTCTTTTCCCTTTTTGCATTCAACTTCTTTATCATGTGCACAGTATGAGCTCCTAATCACTAACACCATTTCCTCCCCGCATCAACCACAAACATGAACACCT
The DNA here is from genome assembly GCA_028658325.1 of Potorous gilbertii. Taxonomy (NCBI): domain Eukaryota; kingdom Metazoa; phylum Chordata; class Mammalia; order Diprotodontia; family Potoroidae; genus Potorous; species Potorous gilbertii. The sequence continues at coordinate 186,636 of JAQQSK010002674.1, read as the reverse complement.
GGATGCATTCTTTCTCCAAAGCACTGTTCTCTTCTTGACCCCACCTTGGCAAGGTGTCAGGACCTCAGTGATATTTCATTAGGAGGGATCGTGGGAAAAGTTTAATCTGACTGTTCTAGCCATTGTCTGGTAAAAAGCATGCAATGTCGTGACAGTAAGACTGTCCCCTGAAACACCCAACATTATTGAGAAAGCTGAAACAATGTCATCTTCATGTTGTTGTTTGCCCAAAGATGGCACATACCAGCTTATAAAAGGACCAAAGTAAGATTAACACTTTGTAACAACCATAATATTGCATTTAGACATCACTTGAATGTTTGCAAAGATCCCTATGTGTATTATTTCATCTGACGTTCATAGCAATCACACTGATCCTCTGAGGAAAATATCAGTATTATTTCCATTTTACAGAAGAAAACTGAGGATGAAAAAAAGTTAGGTAACTTGCCCAGAGTCATATAGCTAGTAAGTGAATGGTTAGTGCCTGAGGAAGGATTTGAACCCAGGTAAGTGGTAGATAGAGGTCTGGCCTTGGAATCAGAGAAACCTGAAATCAGATCCTACCTTTAACACACAGAATAGATAACCATGGACAAATCACAACCTTTGAGTTCCTTCCCTTTCCCTAACAACTCTCTAAGATATAAACTTCAAGAAAGTTCCATTGTGGATATTCCCAATATGCAAGAAATCACAGGCAAGGTCCAAAAAGAATAAAATAAAAAGATGGATAGATTCAAGTAAAAGTGTTAGAATATATTATGTATACATGAAAGAAAAATTATCAAAGCCTTTTGGCACTAAGAAGTTGATGGAGAAGGGATAAGCTGAAGCTGACATAGCATGAGATAACTCCATGAGAGTCTCAAATCTTTGCTGTCATGACCTACCTACCTGTGGGACCTCAGGCAATTCATTTGCCTTCTCTGTGACTCAATTTTTTTCTCTGTAAAATGAAGGAGTTGCACTGGATATCCTCTAAGGATAGCCCCCATGCATGGAATTCACTTCCTTTGCATCTCTGCCAATTCAAAGTCTTCTCTTCCATCAAAGTCTAGCTGAATGCCAGCTCCTCCATAAGGCTGAATGTTGGGAAATCTTTCAGATATACTATGAATGATGACAGGACTGGCCAATGAAGACCCAATCTTGAGAGCATGCTCTGTATAACCAACTTGATAAAGTCAAGTCTCCTGGGATTGAGACCTCAATGGTCAGTCATTGGTCAGTTGATCTCAGGATCATAGACTCTGAGATTCTGGAGAGACCTTGAAGACCACCTAGAGCAGCCCATAACTGGAAGGAATCTGAACTATATTAAACTCAACAAGTGATACCTCCCCCTACTTTGTATTAGTTACTTATGTACATCTTGTCTTCCTTGTTAAGTTGGAAGTTCCCCCCATGGACAGGAGCTGTGTCTTATCATATGCCGTTCAGCATCAGTACTGTGCCTTGCACATGTTAGAGAACTAACAAATCTGTGTTGAATTGAATTATTTAATCTCAGGCTTCAGTCTTTGTGTCCTCATGATCATTTAAATTATACGTTCATAAGCTCTATATCTTTTTTTAATGTGTTGTAGCTACATATAGCATCTATTCCAGGCTTTGATTCACTATGGTTTCCTGTAGGGGGAAAATAATGTTTTCCATTTTATTTCTAGTTATCCTTACTGGCAGTATGATATAGTGGATGGAGGAAAAAACTTCTAAGTCAGGAATACTTGAGTTCAAGTCTCACTCCTGTCTATACTGGCTATGTGACCCTAGGCAAGTCACTTAACCTCTTGATGCTATAGGCAACCCTCTAAGAAATTACTGGCAAAGAGACCTTTCCCAACAGGGAGTTCCCTATGTCAATAAAATTACAGTTTCCATTCCTTTCCCTATCCTTTCCAATAAGGTCTTACATTGAAAGGAGCCCATTTAACATGAATCGAGTTATTTGGTGGATTTGGAATTTCTGTAATGCTTTCAAAAAAGATTGAGCCAAAAACATTTCCAGAATCTCTTTATATTCTCTTTTTCATCCTGAAACTTATCCTTGGCAACACAATCACACTTAGTCACTAGCTAGCCTCCGCCTTTCATACATGTAAGAAAGTCTCTTATTATTGGCAACCACAGTGCCTTGCTACCATTGCTTAAACACAAGTGGAAGGACAAGTTACTTCCCCAGGACTTAAGACATATCAATTATATACCTCTTCAAACAAAAATTGGATTAGTATTTCTAAGAGAGTCACCAAGGCATGAAAAATACTGTGATTGCAATGAAAGTATGAGCAAAGATTATGATAGTAGTAACTGATTATCTTCATAGTGCTTTAAAGTTATCAAAGTGCTTTATATATATTATCTCAATGATGCCAAAAACCACCCTATAAAGTAAATATTATAGATTTTATTGTCTCCATTTTTTTTTGATGAATAAACTAGGCAGAAAGAGGTTAATGACTAATTCAAGGCCATATAGTTATAAAGTTTAGAGGTAGAATTTGAACTCTAGTTTCAAACCATTTCATTTCAATGAAAGTCAACTATTTGCCCATATATGTCAATAACATGAGAATTCTGCTCCCTTAGCCAAGTGTGGCTTTTGCATAGATCATGGAAAAGAAGCTATTATTTTCTTCCTTCAGTAGAAGGCAATGCAACATAGTCATCTTTGTAATTTGTGCACTGTACTTAGAGATTTAACTGCAGAATTTATTTGGTTCCATTACGAGTTTGGTTGAGGGACAGTGTACCAAAATAAACAGAGAGCCACCCTTGGAGTCAGGAAAATGAAGTACATGCTGACTGTGTGAATATGGGAAAGTCATTTAACCTCTCAGTTCCTGGGACAAAGGGTGGCTAGGTGGCACGTGGATAGAGTGATGGGCCTGGAGTCAGGAAGATCTGAGTTCAGATCCAACCTCAAGATACTAGCTGTGTGATCTTGGACAAGTCACTTAATCTCATTTATCTCTGTTTCTTCATCTCTAAGATCAACTGGAGAAAGAAATGGCAAACCACACCAGTATCTTTGCCAAGCAAATCCCCAAAAGGGTCCCAAAGAGTAAAATACAACTGAAAATGGCTAAACTACAACAAGCCTGGATCAAATCTCAGAATCTTATTTCCCACTCAGTTACATGCCTCTCTGATCCTCTATCATGTCGCAGGAACTTCTTCATCCTATAAGGTCCTTTCAGTTCTGGAACTCATATCTCATCAGTATCTTCCATCCCTGAGATACCTCTATTTGGAAGGTGGACAGCTCCTCCCAGAATCTCCATGGAAGGAGGGCACTCATGCCACCAGCTGCACTTCTGTACTTTCCATCATGCCCCCAAGGTGGATGCTTTCCCTCCCTAGCACTTTTTCACCCACTACCCTTTTTAAGGTTATTTTTTTGTTTTTGGTTAGTGTATTAAGCTGTGAGCTCCTTGAGGGCAAGACTGTCTTTTGCCCTCGTTATTGCCCATCCTCACCACAATGCCTGGCACATAGTAGGTGTTTATAAATGTTTATTGATTATTACATTTTAGACAAATTGCCAATTTGTATTCATGCATCAGTGGAGGGAATTTCCATAGTCTAATCTTCTTACAATGATGAAATTATAGGTCTGGACCCCTAAAGAAACAAAACCAAACTATGCTAGTATGTAAAGAGTTCTGTTGGAGGAAACTTGTACCATGCATACTGTCATTGTCTTCTACAGTTCTCTAAGTTTTACCATCTGCCTTGCTTCTTCTTCTAGACCTCTAGAATGGTCACTTGGTTTACCTAATATAACCTAAGGACACTGAAGCCTTGCCCTCCATCCCTCTACTGCACCTTTAAGATTTTTAAGATGTTATATCCACAGTGGGTAAAACACCTTTTATGTATTGTCTCCCTTACACAGAGTATAGACATCTTGAGAGCAGGAACTGAATTGTTTTTTCTATTTATGTCCCCATGCTTACCACCTCACCATGCTTGGTGTAGAGCCAACAATAAATGTGTTTTATTCATTTGTAAATGTCACTGCAGGGAGAAACAATGGGGAGAGTTTTAGATGCAGGAGAAACGTGAAGCCTATTTCACGTAATAAAAGAACCAAACATAACCACATCTCTTCACTGCTACTCTTTCATTAACTACCTCTCACAAGCGTTGTTAAGGCACCTTCAGACACTTTGACTGACCCACTAACACCATGTTTAGGGCAGATATGCAAAATCCAACTTGCTTTATGATGGGTCCAACACCCACTGGTAATCAGAAGACAATTAATAAGGCCCTAAGGAAAGAACTCCTGGCCTAAGTCCTGGGAGAGAGGCTAAACAGAATGCTTTGCTCACTAAGGCTAAGTTCATGGCAAAATCCAATTCAAGGGCCTAGAAGGAGAGCAGGATAAAGGTGTGTAGCAACAAGCCAAAGCTGGGAAAGCAGGAAAGGCAGAGAACAGTCTGAATGGGAGCAATAGATGGGGGCAGAATGACAACTGGTCTCATGTAACTTTTCTACTTTGGACAGAGCTCTTTTTATAGCCAACCATGACAACCATAACTCTTTACGGTGCCCTATTGCAATTACTATGGTTCTAAATACCTGCAATATCTATTAGCAAAAACTGATGGCAATTACTGCACATATTCCATGAACAGCTTCTACTCATCGATGGCTGCATGCACCGGGACATTTTGCTAGACTCCACTGCCCCATAGAAGGGGCCTCGGCCACATTTGTTGTCCTGCTAAGTGGGTCATGAGAAAAAGTCACTGAAAACTTTGCTTACCTTGGTAAAAGCCATTTTTTTAGAAGGCTACCATTGGAGAAGAAATAGCTAGCGTCTAGGTTGACAATAGCTAATGATGATTTTTGGATAGTGGACCATCTACATTTGTAACGACTCCCAGAGAAGATAACTTCTTCACCCTGATAAGTAGGGGGTTTACAGTAATCACCATTCTGCTTCAAAGTTATGAGATGTGGACACTGATGGAATAATTATGGCAGGAGGACTCTTCGGTTTAACAGGAGCAAGCAACACACACAATGGTGAAAAAAGAAAGAAAGAGAAAGAAAGAAAGAAAGAAAGAAAGAAAGAAAGAAAGAAAGGAAAGAAGGAAGGAAGGAAGAACAGAAAGAAGGAAGAAAGAAAGAAAAAGAAAGAAAAGTTAAAAAGAAAAACTAAAAAGGAAGAAAGAAAAAGATAGTGAATAAATCCTAGCTGCAGGAAAACATCAATAATATCAGTGGAATGAATTATATATAGTGAGACTAGTACTATTTCAATGTATTAAGTAATGTTTTGACAGAGCTTTAACTAGGGTGGAACAACAGGGGATTTTTCTAAGGGAACAAAAATTCAAAGTAGGGAAGGAGGGGCATTGGCAGCAGTTACATACCTCCAGTAGCATAGAAAAAATGATGTTTAATACCAAGTTAACAAGAACAATTAATTAAAACTAGAAACACGCTAGATGTCATACTTCCTCTTTCAGCATTTCACTCCAAGTGCCTGGCCTCTTTCGCTTCCCACTCCGCACCAACGTTCCCAGGATCCCTGTTTACAGAGGTTGGTGTTCTACAGCAGGGGTGAGGAACCTGCGGCCTTGAGGCCACATACGGCCTTCTAGGTCCTCAAGTGCACCCCTTTGACTGACTCCAAACTGAAAGTCAAAGGGCTATACTTGAGGTCCTAGAGAGCCACATGTGGCCTCAAGGTGGCAGGTTCCCTACCCCTATCCTAGAGTTTCTCTTTCCTTTCCCCATTGGATGGTATCCTAGGGTCTCTTCTACAGTTGAATTTGTCTTAGTAAGCTGATTTGAGGTTATGTTTCAGGCTGTCTTTCCTGGCCTCTTTCTGCGATGCCTGCCCTGGGTGCCAAAGTTACTCACTATGGCTCTGTATTTCACAGAAGGAAGTCACTAAAATATCAAAACAAAGTAATGACTAGCATCAGTTTTGTGGTGTGCAATATCCTACAGGACCTGACTGTAACAACAATAGCTATTTAGCACTTTGAGGTTTTCAAAGAGTTTTACCTATATTATCTTATACGGTCCTCATACCAGGGCTGTCACTATCACCCACATTTTACAGGTGAGAAAACTGAGGCTGAAAGTTATGAAGTGACTTGCCCAGGGCTACACAGGCAGTAAGCGTTTGAGGCAGTACTCAGGTCTTTCTGGCTCCAAGTTTAATGTTTGAGCCATTAGAGTGCAGAGCTGCCTACAGACAACCACTTCTCTAAGAGCTGAGTATCAGTGGGGAGAAGGTGTTCCACATGGGCCAGTTATTTCAACACTGTCAACTGATAAAAGTCACATCCAAGAGAACGGTGATAATAAGACAAACCAAAAACAAGTCTTCAGTGCTCTAGGGAGATATCTGTAAGTCACTCCATTCATCAAGGCTGGATTGCTTTCATATCAAAAGAGCCACCTATTAGATGTGGTCAGACTCAGTGAAAATACCTTGAGTCAGAAACAGAAACAGTAATGCCTGGGACGCCACCCACTCTGTTCTGGCCACTAAGAACCACCTCACCCCTCAACAGAAATCACAAATGGCCAAACACTTGATGACACATGGCATTTGAGGACACTTAATTTGTGCACAGAAGTCATCTACTTTTGTTAAAAGTTCATCCCTCACACTTATCAATAACATATGCACCTATGTTTACACTTTTTCTACCCTTGATCATGGGATACACAACTGAATTGAAAACTGTCCAGACAGCATTAAATCATCCCTGTAGCGGTGCCATGGGGATGATTTATTTCATCCTGAAGGAGCCTTTTGTTTCCGGACGAGTGGAGCTGAGCCCAGCAGCAGGCAGGTGCGTCACTCCATGAGGTAAGCTGGGATGTGAGCTGGTTGAAAGCAGGAGAGGAGACTGAGAGATACTCTCTGACCCTGAAAATTGCTGCCTTCCCTGAAATAGGGAAGTGAGTTTCATGTTGCTGACGCACAGATTGTATCGGGCTTTTTTTGTGGAGTGGCTTATTGGAAATGGGACCCAAATGAAATCTGAGATGGGTAAATCTATGCCTAAAAGGGTGAAGGGTAAATGGCAGCTTTGTTGTCCTAAATGTAATGATGAAGAACTTTCGTTAAGAGGGAAAAAATTGACCCATTCAATGCTCTTCTTTGATTCATTTTCTGTTCTTAAAAGTCCTTCCATTGCTTCATTTGAAGGTGTCTGCATCCTTTCTTATCACGGCCACCGTTTCCATCTAAACTAGGCTGCTTGTTTTCCTCTAGCTATTTGCCTGGATGTGTGTGATTTTACTGTTATTAAATTTAAATTTATTAAATTAAAACCAGATATTCCACATGGTAAATTTGTCTTTTAGAATAAAAGTGCCCTCCCTTTTGAGTTAAAATTATTTTTCCAAGGCAAGAAACCATTTAAAGAAAACACTTTATCCAATGTACGTAGTTCACTGCTGTTGCCTAGGAAAGTTCACAGGAAAAACACAGGTTTACAGCAACAGAAAGTCCCAGAGATTCCAACCCCTTAATTTTACAGAAAGGAAATTGAAGTCCAGAATGAAGCAAAGACTTGCCCACAATCATTCAGCTAGGTAAGTGGAAGAGCCAGGATTTGAATTCATCTCTTCTCGTTCCAAATTCCCAGTGCAGTTTCCACAATACTGTAAGCAATACTGCAATTGCTCACTCACGATCTATTCTTGGAAAGTAGATTCTCGCTTTGAAATGATTAATATTTATTCACCATTTGGTGCTTATCGCCATAGTTAGCATTGATATAGGAAAGCAATTTGCAAACATTACCTCATTTGAGGTATTACCACCATTTTTCAAAGGAGGAAACTGAAGCTGAAAGTGAAGGGACTTGTGCATAGTGAAGGAATGGAGTGAATAGATCACTAGACTTGGAGTCAGGCAGACTTGAGTTTGAATTCCTCCTCAGTCCTTTAGTAGCTACGTGAACCTGGACAAGGTTTCTAACTTCTCTTAGCCTCAGTTTCCCCATCTATAAAAGGCAAATAATAACAGTATTTAACCTCACAAGGTTGTTTCAAAAATCAAATGAGATACTGTATGTAAAGCATTTTGCAAAACTTTAAATGTTATATAAAAATTATCTATTAAGAATAGGAAAGAGATTGACTAAAATGATAGAATGGGAGAATGACAAATATAGGGGGGGATGTGGAAAAACTGGGACACTAATTCATCATTGATGGAATTGCAAATTTATCCAACCATTTTAGAAAGCAATCTGGAATTTTGCCCAAAGAGTTATTAAAGTACCCAGCAATACCAGTACTTGATCTATTTCAGAAGATAATTAGGGTAAAAGGAAAAGACCCTGTATATTCTAAAATGTTTATAGCAGCTCTTTTTGTGGTGGCAAAGAACTGGAAATTGCAGGGATGCCTATCAGTTGGGAATGCTGAACAAGTTGTGGTATATGATTGTGACGAAGTAGTACTGTGTGGTAAGAAATGATGAACTCAATGATCATAGGAAAATATGGAATGATCTACATGAAATAATGAAAGAGGACAATGAGCAGAACCAAACAAACATTGTGTATAGTAACAGCAACATTGTTTTAAGAATAATTTTGAGCGAGAAGTTCTTTTGTCTATCATAAATATCTAAGTTAACTATAAAGGACATATGAAGAAAGATGCTATCTGTATCCAGAGAAAGAACTGATAAAAAGAAGTATGTGTAGAATAATTTTACATATATATGTAATATATGTATATATACATGTACATATATACATACATGTGTATATAAATATATACATACACACCTATTTATATCTAATGGTAGCCATCTCTAGAATGGAGGGAGAGGGAAGAAAAAAAGAAATTTACATGATAACTTCATTATATATTCACGAGGAAGAACAAGTTGTGAACAGTAAATTTGCAGTTGCATGTGTATTCATTTCTTTTATTGTACTATATTATGGAAATGGTTGTTTTATTACATAAATTAAAAAGAAAATAATAAAAATACAAATACAAATTCCTAGATGACCTTAAAATATAAAAATAATATGAAATAGGCTATGCACATAGAAAGCCTCCATTAAATCTTTACTATGTGGCAGCTATATCAACTCAGGTCTCACATGACTTTAGTTCTAAAGGATGAGAAAACTGAATCCAGATTCAGTCAAAGGGCTGCACTTGAGAACCTAGAGAGTCACATGTGGCCTTGAGCCTACAGGTTCTTCATCTCTGTAATCTAGCCATTAACCCCACTTAATTTACCCAAGACCTACATATTTACTTCTCTAACTATTGTATGCTTGGCTATGGGCAGTGCTGTAGCAATTGGAAGGCTGAGAACTTAGAGACACACACAAATGAGTCCACTTTCTAAACTGGTCAAACCCAAATTATAAGGTCCTACATTTGTTCAAGGGAACGTGAAAATGAGCAGACCTTATTTCCTACCACTATCTCTCATCTATAGCACTTGCATTGATCTTTTTTAAGCATCTGGTCACAGAATCTTTATTTTTAAAAATGGTAGCCCTTAAAACTTAAGCTCTGCTTGCTATGGTCTTGAAAAGATAAACATTAGCAAAGGTTATTACTTGTGGCCCAGAGATAAGACTACAAAATGAAGCAGATTCTTTCTATGTCAGATTTAGGGTGAATAAAACAGCTTTCAAGAACAAATGATTTTTCCCCCAGGCACCAAATAAACATGTTATAAAGTTTAGAAAAGAGGAGAAATTACTCTACCCATAAGGTCAAGACTTCTACTAGTTCCATTGTGGGACCATCTGAGAATAAATTCTATTGCCAAAAACCTACACCGCCTTGCAAAATAATAGACCAGTGGATCTTATTCAATGTGACAAATGGATTGTTAAGCTGAACCAAAATATCCCTTCTCCCATTCTGTGAACAGACTAGATATTCATTTCACTGAAGTGTTTTCATTAAAGGAGTTAACTGTGAAAGTGAGAGACCTGAAAGAAAATTGGTATCTCCAAGTTCAAACTTATTCTTCCCTTCCAACCCTGCCCTCCCTATTGCTCCCCATCTTCCATTGGGTCATATCTAGTCTAAATTTCTCATTCAAACTACTTGGAAAAACTAGAGATTCAGTTCTATTAAACAAATAATTTTTAAATGCCTGTTGTGTGCAAAGGAGAGTGTTGTGTTAGGCATCAGAAGACATACAAAATTTAAATAAGATTACCCCAACTGAGTTTAACATCTAGTAGGGTGAAACAAAATGTACACAAATAGCTTTTTTGGAGAAGATGGGGGTGAGACTTGTGATTTCATTGGTATGGAGATATCCTGATATTGAAACTCTTCACAGAAGCAAACTGGCAACTTTGTGGTAATTTATAGACTTACAGGGCTGCCTGAGGATACTGAGAAGTTAAGGGACTTGTCAATGCTCAATTAGCTAGTATGTGTCAGAGACAGGCCCTACACCTAGTTTTTCTTGATTCCAAGACTGGTCCTTTACTCTATTACTGTAGTAGTGGCCCATTACTCTAGGTTACCCATGCTGCCTCTCAGATAAATGACTATAATAAAAAATAATACATAATAAATTTGAAAAAGAGGTATCACTGAAATACTACATGTGCTCTAAAGGAAGGAGGTCATTCGTGACTGACAGAAGGCTACTTGAGGAGTGACACCTGTTGGACTCTTTAAAGATGGGTGGGATTTAAACAGGGAATGAGAAAGAGGAAGGAGACCCAAGGCATTGGGAACAGCCTCAACCTAGGGAAAGTTCAGGAGATGTAGATGAGATGAATTGTCCAGTTTGGTTAAGATATAGGATATTGGGAGAGAATAGCATAAGGTAAGGACCATGGTATATTACTTATATCTATGGGAGAATACTGAATGGCATGCTAGGAAGGTAACACAACAACAGTTATCTGGGATTGAAACAATTGACCACAATTCTTAGACAATAGCAGCATTTTCAAACTATGTTTCTATGGTGAACTAAAGATGGATAGATATGCTCCAGACATGGAGGAAGGCATTTTCAAGAACAGGCTGATTAAAGCAAAGTAAACATCATTCACTGTCAGTATTGAAGAAACAGGATGAGAGAACCTGCTGGTTTTTCATTATCAGGAATGAGCTGGTTGAATTTATATGAAAACAATGTTTTCCAAGAAAGAGAAACTAAAAGACAAATGAGCTTACTTAACTCCCATCTTGAAGACTGGGTGTATTTATTATGCTTAGAAGGGGCTCTATGGAATAGTGGTAAAAGCACTGACTTGTAATTGAAAGACTAGAATTCAAGAGACGGAGCCAAGATGGAGGAGTACAGGCAGCAATCCAGTGGAACTCTTCCCACATTCTTCTCCAAACAACTTTAAAATAAGGGGACCAGTTACCTAGGTGGTGTAGTGAACAGAGCACCAACCATGGAATCAGGAGGACCTGAGTGCAAACCTGACCTTAGATACTTGACCTTTAACTAGCTGTGTGACCTTGGACAAGTCATTTAACCCTGATTGTTTCATCTGCCACATTCAAAAAAATTTTTTTTAAATAAAATAACTCCTCAAATCAAATTTTGGAGTGACAGAGCCAACAAAAGGTCATAGTAAGAATTTTGTTTTTCCATCCTAAGGCAACTTAGGAGGTCAACAGGAAAAGTCTGTGACACCTTGGTAGGGTCCAGCTCAGCCCCTGAGAAGAACACCAATGGTGAACCTTGGAGGTTTCTGTGATAGCAGCAGCAGCTTTGGGAATTATCAGCTCAGATATGGTGATGGAGCTGGACAACCAGTCAGAAAGAGATCATAGGGGATCCTTTGCTGGCATCAGGTGCAGCTGGAACTGATTTGGCAACTCTATTGTCCATATGCATTTTGGGGTCACACTTCCAGGTCAGAGAGGAACACATGTGGTTGGTCACAAGGGAGCAGGGATCCTGGTCACAGTTCCAAGGTACAGAGTAGCATTAGCACCTATGGTTGCAGGAGAACATGAAAACTGGTCACAATTCCAGGGCAAAAAAGAATGCTAGCACTTGCAGCTGCAAGTGAGTAGACCATCCTGGGTAAAGACAAGGAGAACAATGGAAGCTCCCAAAACTTGCAGACCCCAGAATTAACTCTGAAAACAGCAACATAAAAAGCTTGAAGTTTGGGACAGTGCTTCCTCATTCCAAGGTGAGCAGAGCCTAATTTTAACATAAGGTTCAAAGTCAAGAAATGGGCTGAGAAAATGCGCAAACAACACAAAAAAGACTTGCCCATAAAAAGCTTCTACAGTGACAGTGAAGACCAAGACATAAACTCAGAAGAAAACAACAAAAACAACTACAAGCAAAGCCTCAAAGTGAAATGATAATTGGATCCAAGACCAGCAAGAATTCCTGAAAGAGTCCAAGAAAGAGGTAGAAATGGTAGAAGAAAAATTGGGTCAATAGAAGAAGGTGATAAAAGAAAATTATGAAAAGAGAATTAACAGCTTGATAAAAGAGACACAAAGAATTCTGAAGAAAATAAAAAAATACAGAATTAAAAATTAAAACACAGAATTGGTTTAATAGTAAAAGAGGCACAAAAATTCACTGAAGAAAAGAACTCCTTAAAAAGTGGTATTGGAAGATCAGGGGTGAATCAAGGATGCCCATTATCACTACTATTGTTGCATATTGTACTAGAAAATTTAGCTATAGTAATAAAAAAAGAAAAAGAAATTGAAGAAATTAAAATAGGCAATGAGGAAACAAAACTACCACTCCACAGAGGATATGATGTTATACTTAGAAAATCTCAGAAAATAAACTAAAAAACTACATGAAATAATTAACAACTTTAGCAAAGTTGCAACATATAAAATAAACCCATATATATTGTCATCATTTCTATATACTACCAACAGAATCCAGTAGCAAGAGATAAAAAGATAAATGCTATTTAAAATAACTGTAGACTATATAAAATATTTGGGCATCTACCTGCCAAGACAAACCCAGAAACTATATGAACACAATTACAAAACACTTTTCACACAAAGTCAGATCTAAACAAATGTAAAAATATCAGCTGTTCATGGATAAGCCAAGCCAATCTATATTACCTAAATTAATTTACTTACTCAGTGCCACACCAATTAAATCATATACACAACAACAAAAAAAAACTTTTATAGAGCTAAAAATAATAACAAAATCCATCTGGAAGAACAAAAGGTCAAGAATATCAAGGGAATTAGTAGGGGAATTAATTCAAAGGAAGGTGGCCTAACTGTGCTTGATCTCAAACTGTATTATAAAACAACAATCACTAAAACTATCTGGTACTAGCTAAGAAAATAGAGTGGTGGATCAGCGGAATAGATTATGTAGACAAGACACAGTAGTAAATGATCACAGCAATCTAGTGTTTGGTAAACCCAAAGACCCCAGCTTCTGAAATAAGAACTCATTATTTGACAAAACTCTTGGGAAAATTGAAAACCAGTATGGCAGAAAATAGGGATAGACCAAAGCTTATAGCATATAACAAGATAAGGTCAAAATAGGGATTTAGACATAAAGTATGCTACCAAAAGTAAATAAGGAGAGCAAGGAATAGTTCATCTGTCAGATCTATGGAGAAAGGAAGATTTTATTTTTTACCAGATAAAAGAAAGAGAACATTATGAGATATAATTTTTATTATATTAAATTAAAAAGCTTTTGCACAAACAAAATCAATCCAACCAAGATTAGAAGGAAAGCAGAAATCTGGGGAACATTTTTTACAGCAAGTAAAGTCTCTGATAAAGTCCTTATTTCTCAAATATATAGAAAACTGAGTCAAATTTGTAAGAATGCAAGTCATTCCCCAACTGAAATATGGTCAAAGGATATGAACAGGTAGTTTTCAGATGAAGAAATCAAAGCTATTTATTGTCATAGAAAAATGTGCTACATCACCATTTGTTAGAGAAATGCAAATTAGAACTTCTATAAGAAATGCCAAATGCTGAAGAGTGAGGGAGAATAGATATACTATTAAACTGTTGTTTGAATTGTAAAATGGTGCAAATATTCTGGAGAGTAGTTTGGAACTATACCCAAATGGCTATCAGACTGTGCATACCATTTGACCCAGAAATATCACTACTAGATCTGTACTCCCTAAAAAGTCAAAGAAAAAGAAAAGGATTTAAATGTACAGAAATATTTGTAGCAGCTCATGTCGTAGTAGTAGCAAAGAATTAGAAATCAAGGGGCTGCCAATCAGTTGCAGAATGACTGAACAAATTGTGGCACATGATTTTGATGGAGTACCATCATGTTCTAAGAAATGAAGAGGGAGTGGTTTCCTGATGCAAAATGAGGTGAGAAGAATTGGGAGATCATGGTACACAGTAACAATGATGAACTACTGTGAAAGACCTGGCTATTTTGACCAATAAATACAACTGTCCAAGATAATTCTGAAGGACTTATGACAAACCAAAAAAAATCCTGTTTATCTCCAAAAAGAGAACTATAAACTCTGAGTGCAAAATGAAGTATAATTTTTTTGCTTTCTTTATTTTTGCATGTGATATAACTAATATGGAAGTTCATTTTTCATGATTTCGCACATGTAACTGATGTCATTTTGCTTGCCTTCTAAGTGTGGAAGGGAAGAGAGCGAGGGAGAGAATTTATAACTCAAAATTTAAAAAAGAAAAGAATGTTATAAAGAAAGAAGGGGTGGGGAAGGGGGAAGAAGTAGATCAGTGTTCAAATACTGCTTCGCCTCTTACTCTGCGAACCTGGGAAATCAACTTCAATGAAGAAAGTAGTAAATCAAACTATGATTCTCGTAATAGAGTGGTTTCAGGTTGGTAGAGTGGAAAGGATACTCACTTGGGAAAAGACCTGGGTTCAAATTCTGCTTTTGATTCCTTAGAACTTTTGTGAATTTAGGCATGTCACTTATTGTCCCTGGGTTTCAGTTTTCTCATTGGTAAAATAGAGGGTGGGGTTGGAATTCTATAACCTTTGAGGTCCTTTCCTGCTCTTGATCTATGATAAGAAGGTGGGTCTTCCAGACAATGACATTGGATTCAAATGTGCACTTGAAATAATGGCTTGATGAGAGGCAGACATAAAGTTAGCAGACTAATTACCTTTCAAAGAGGGCTATAATTGCTCTTTTTTACTCACATGCTTCTTTATCTCATCTAGTCATCCTCCACATTGAAGAGTGTATTAGGCAAATCATTTTCTTGTATATGTTTTTTGGTACTAGTCATCTTGTAAAAATTAACATTTTTAGCATTCAAAAATGGTTTTATTCTGATGTAAGATATGTATGATCCCTACATATATAAATACAAATTATAATGAGATTTCATCATCTGTCATAAACTTATCAGCACCAAGGACAGCCCTGGGCAAAATTGTGGATTAAGGCTTTCTCCATCATCTCAATCTCTCCTTTTTTCATTCTTTACTCTACTTCCTTATCAACTACCACTTTACCTCTCTTCCCCATTCATCTTTCCATGAAAGGAATGCCTTTTTCTTGTCTTCTTTCAAACCTTAATCTCTTCAGATATGAGACATTTGCTTCCCTCAGAGATATTTGCATATTAAGCTTTGTCCATTGCTGTCTAAAGCAACAATTCCCAAAATGTATTTGGGGACCCCAAAGACCTTTTCAGGGAGTTACTGAAGTCAAATCTATTTTCATAATAACATTAATATATTATTTTCTTATTAAAATATTCTCTTTTGTAGCTACATATTTGTGTGAAGCCAGATTTTCTTCATGTACTTCAATTAAAATAATATATTGCAAGGGACTGAATGCAGAAGCAAATATGAAAATCCAGCTGTTTTTCTATTAAGCCACATATTAAAGAGATTTGCAAGTGTATGTGAAACAATGACTCATGCCAGTTTTTGTTTGAAAAATTGTTATTTTTAATGTTTTTGTCTTGAAAATAGTTATTTTTCATAAATATTTGTCAATATGTAATATGTTTATTGTTATTTTCAGATGAATTAGTGTTTTTAATATTTTAATTTTTAATTTCTAGTATGGTAAATCTCAATAGATATAATCCACATAAACAAAAGCTCTTTCTGTGTTGGGGGAGTCCTTAATAAATCTTAAGAGTTTTAAGGAGTCCAGAGACCAAAAGCTTTGAGAAAGATTATTCTAAGAAATGCCACTATTTGTTAGGCAACCTTAAATTTTTTTTTCCTATTCAGGAGGGTCTTGTGGTGCCACTGAAATGCTAGCTTCTCAGAAGCAGTTTACTCTTCTGATATCTAGGAATATCAAGTGATTCATCAAAGAATATACATTTATTAAGTACCTACTATGTGTCAGGTGCTGTGCTACTCAATAGAGATACAAACCCTGCCTCTTCCCCCTCCCCAATCTGATGAAAAATCCCTGTTCTCAAGGCAGTTCTAAGACAACATGAACTTGTAAGTATATACAGAATAAAGCTAAGAGCAGGGAGATGATAAAGAAACCTACTGTAGAAGATGGTACTTGAGCTGCATTTGGAAGTGAGAGATTCTATAAGGCAGAGGAGAAGAGAGGAGAGGAGAGAAGAGAAGAGGAGAGGGGAAGAGATATATACGTATATGTCTATATAGATATAGATACATGGGGGGAAGAGACAGAGATGGAGAGATAGAGATAGACACAGAGAGACAGACACAGACAGAAAAGACAGAGAGACAGAGACAAAGAAACAGAGAGACAGAGGAAGAAAAGAGACAGAGGAAAAGAGAGACAGAGAGAGAAAGGAAACAGAGAAAGAGAGAGAGATGAATGTATGTGTATGAATATACATATATATCTACACACTTTTGTATATATGTGCACATATATATATACACATGTGTGTGTGCGTGTGTGCGTGTGTGTGTGTGTGTGTGTCTGTAGTCATGGAGGTCAATAAAAGTAGTGCTGGGTGTGAGGAGAAGACCAGTTTGGCTAGACTATAAAGTGTGGAGAGAGCAGTCCTTTATAAATGAGAGTAGAAAGAGAAGTTAAAGGCAAATTCTGAAGGCTTTAAAAACCAGACTTTTGTATTTTATCCTAGAAGCAATAGGAATTCAGTGGAGTGTATTTAGGGGTATGAAATAGTTGGGAAGGAAGGAGGGAAATAAGCATTTATTAAATTCCTACTATGTGCCAGATGTTTTATAAATATTATCTCATTAGACCCTTATAACAACCCTGGGAAGTTGGGGTTACCCAATTTACAGTTGAGGAAACTGAGGTATACAGAGGCTAAGAGATTTGCCCAGGTCTGAGGTTATATTTGTACTTGAGTCTTCTTGACTGCCCAGCTAGATCTCTATCCACTGCACCACCCTGCTGCCCCTACTGTTATGTGCTTTGAAGTTCATCCCTCTCATTTGACAGATGCCCAGAATGGGGAAATAATGTGCCCAAGACCCCATAGAATTCAAACCCGCATCTTCTGACTGCAAATGCAACATTTTCAGTAGGATCATAAGGCTTTAAAAAAAATTTCCTTTGTTTCCCTCTTTCTACCAGTTATTTTGCGAAATACTGTCATGTCTAGAAATTGCAGGCTGAAAGGACCTTCCTGCAGAATAACAAGGCATAAAGGTAGAAATAGAAGGGGATATTCCTCTGTCAGTGTGGTCCCTAAAGTGGGGTCTATGTTGTAACCACAAAGGGTGTATTATCAATAAATCGAAGGGTGGCAAGATGTGTTGCATCTTATCCTCCCTTTAATAGCCAAGCTGAGGTTTATCTTCAACACAACCACCTTATCTTATTCCCTCAAACCTCTCTCATTCTATCTTCTGTGAAAGCTCCCAATTATTCTTCCCTTCACAGCCAAGGGTCAGTCGTGTGGACAGTTTTAACCTAAACTAACCAGCCACAGCATCTCCCTCTACCTGCTCTCCTTTCAGATCACCTCTTGGCTGCCATACCTGCCCTCTTTGGAGGAAGGACTCTTCTCTTAGAGCCAATGATTGGAAAGTAAGAGTCACATCTTCCTTTTCATTTTGCATGGAAGAAGTCCTGGATGGATTGTGATTGGCATTGCAAATATTTATTACATGAGTTCTCCTTCCAAATCCAGTCCTCTTTCAAACTTCCTTGGAAGGCATCACCATTCTCCTAGTTCTCCAGGTTGGCAACCTGGATATCATTCTCTACTCACCACCCTCTCTTACCCTTTATGTTTAATCAGTTGCCAAATCATATCATTTCTATCCCTATGATCTCCCTTGCTTCCATCCCTTTCTCTATTTACGCAGCTCCCATCTTATTTTTGGCACTCATCACCTCTCCCAAAGTATTCACTAGAATACTTTGATAACTGCCTAATTGGTCTCGCTGTCTCCAATCCATTCTCCAAACAGTTGTCAAAATTGATTTTCTAAAGTGTCACTCCTCTACTCAATAAACAACAGCTCCTTATTGATTCTTGAATCAAGTGTTATTTCTTTATTTTAGCCTTTTAAATGTCTATTTTGTGCATTTTTCATATTATGTAATTCTTACTGTTAATATATGTATACAATCGGTATTTATTTCATCCTTTCTAATTTCTATTTTTGTACAAGTTTTATAATATGCATACATAATTATTATTTTAATAGTGAATGTATATTATATAATATATGAATGTCAGTTATTCCTATTCCCTCACCTCTTTCATACTATATATACCCTAAAAAATGGCCTCTCTGCCATCCCTTGAGTCCTACATCTGACTTCAGTTTACTCTTTTATAGAGCAATGGGGGCTATGCTAGCTGATCTCTAAGGTTTCTCATTTCTCACACTATACCATTTTTAAAAAATGGATTAAAAGATTTGTCCCTTCCAAAATAGTTACAACAATCCTGAGAAAGAAATCCTCAGAAAAAAGTGAAAGCATGGAATTGGCAGAAGAATGAAGGCATCTTATGACCAAGGTGAACTGGTCATTGATATCACAAAATCCCAAACTTCAGACCTTATATTAGTTACTGTTGCTGTTGCTGAGTTGTTCAATTATATCCTTCTCTTAGTGACTCCATTCGAGGTTTTAGTGGCAAAGATAATAGAGTGGTTTGCACCATTTCCTTCTCCCCCTCATTATGCAGATGAGGAAATGAGACAAACAGCGTGAATTGACCTGCCCAGGGTCACATAGCTGGTGATTTCTGAGGTCAGATTTGAACTCAGGAAGGTAAGTCTTCTTGACTCTAGAGCCGGTGTTCTATCCACTGTACCACCTAGCTGCCCCTTATGTTAGATGCTGATCTACGATTGGATCTAGCTCAAAGACCTTTTCTCTATTATTTAAGTCCTTACAAGGATAAGAACAAGATATTACAGTTTATAACCAAGCTTTTATTTTTTTATAATAATAATTACTTGGACAAGAATGTAGACTCAGTTAACTTGAACAGTAATAACATTAATGATGTATTGATGATGACATCTGGACCTGTGATTTCATTAATATGGAAACCCACTTCACCAATGCTGATCAATAACTTCAAATCACAGAGAGCTGTCCAGGGATCTAAGAGATTAAATGACTTCATAGGACAGAGGAGGAAACACTAATGAAGGAAGAATATAGGAATATAAATCTAGAAGAAGACTTAGGGGTCATCGAGTCCAACTCCTTCATTTAACAGATGAAAACACTGAGGCACAGAAGGTTTAAGTGATTTGCCCACAATCACACAGTTAGTAAGTGTCTTAGTCAGGATTTGAACTCAGTCCTTCCTGACTCCCTATCCAGCACCTTTGCCACTAGTCTGGTGGTTCTCAGACTTTTTTTGTCTCAAGACACCCTTATAATGAAAACTTTTTGAGAAACCCAAAGAGCTTTTGTTTATTTGGGTTATATTTGTGGATATTTATCATATTAGAAATTTAAATCATTAAAATTTTAAAATATTCATTATTAAATTATCATGTTAAATATTTCTTTTATAATAACATGCCCATTTATGCATTATAACTGAGATTTTTTTTTAATCAGCAGAGTGTTTGTTTCTAAATTCTTCGACCATCATCTTTCATCATCATCACAAAAGCTTTAACACTTTGAGGTTTGTGAAACACTTTAAAAATATTATTTTTCTTTATCTTCACAACAGATAGACAGGCAGATACGAAGAGAGACAGACACATAGATAAACAGATACTATTAGTATCTCTTTTATGCATAAGGAAATTGAAGCAAACAGGATAATTGGCTTGCTCAGGGTCACATAGCTAGTAGGTATCTGAGACTGGATTTGAATTCAGGTCTTCTTGACTCCAGGACTGGTGCCATATTCACTACATCACCTACGATCCTAGGACTTTGCTCATGAAGCAGAGAGTATAAGTTATACTATCTTGCTTTTATCAATGAAGAAACTGCAGCTTTAAGAAGGATAAGTGACTTGCCCCCCAGCTACATAACTAGCTGATGGCAGATCTGGGACTCCAATACACACAGGTTTTCTCCTCCCAATTCTACTGACTTCATTTATCACATTTATTTTTAAGTCCAGCCATAAAGATGCACTAGAGGAAATGAAAAAGGTATCTTGATGTTCCGGACTTTGCATGAGCCTGAATGAATCAGAAAAACTTCCACAGGTTTGTTTCCAGAACAGCCTTGGTATCCAAAGACAAAGTAGGCAGATTGCCTTCGTATTGATATTGGCTAAAAACAGAATATCTGACTAAGCACCTAGGAGATGAGTATTGCATAGATACTTCCTTCCAGTGAGAGGGTCAATTTTTAGTAATGAAAGATGCTGCATAACCTTGGGCTAATCATTTAGCTTCCCTGGATCTTCCTTTCCTGTTCTGTAAAATAAGGTGGGGGAAGAGTGTTGGCTACAGGAGTTGACTATTTCCAGCCCTAATATTATTCTATTTTTTTTCTCCTGGCCACTTTTAGAATCTACAGAGTTTGTTAACATGGTGGTTCATTCTATTAGGATATTTTTTAAATAGAATTCTTAGAATTGGAAATCTAAAAATGGAAGGGATTTCCAGATAAAGTATTTATTAAACATCTACTATGTGCTAGGCATTGGGTCAAGTGCTGGGGATATAAATACAAACAAATATGACAGTGTCTACCCTCAATGAACTTACATACTAATAGAAGAAAACAAATAAAAGGTAACTGGAAAGAGGTTAGGAAAGAAAGAGAAAGTACCTGTTGGAGGCCAAGCTGAGGAAGAGAAGTCCAGAGAGTGAGTTGAGAGTGAAGCGAGCGTGACTGAAACACTTCATTCACTGGTTGTCTGGGTTAGGGACCCACCAATTAGAAGATCATGTCCCACCATAAAGGAATGTAGGGTTGAGAGTAAGGGGGACATGGAAGGCCTCAGTAGAGGTAGTGGGGAACTCTGCAGAGTGAGGTGAGTTAGGAGTACTCCTACCATATCATTTTACAGATGAGGATTAAGAACTTCAATGACTTGCCCAAGAGTACACAGGTACACATCTAGTAAGCATCAGACATGGGATTTGAGCTGAGGTCCTCCAACCCTGGACCCAATGATCTTGCCACCATACTATGGAGACTCAGAGTCAATTTTGGTAATTCGTTGTTGTGTCCAACCCTTCATGAACCCTTGTGGACTTTTTTTGGCAGAGATACTGGGTGGTTTACTATTTCCTTCTCCAACTCATTTTACAAGAGAAGAAACTGAGACAAACATGATTAAGTAACTTGCCCAGGGTAACTCAGCTAGTAAATGTCTGAGGCCAGATTTGAACTCAGATGAGTCTTCTGATTCCAGGTCGGGCACTGTCTCATGGCTGTTCCTATGTTGATAATGGCAGTAATAATTACATATATATATATATCAATTATTTGGGCGCTCAAGAGTTGTGGATTTGAATAAATGAGGGCCCCAGACAGGAAACTAGTACCTAAGTGCAATTAAGAAGGCAGATGATACATGGCTATGATTCTCCTCCAAATAAGAATAACACTTTGAGGTTTGTGAAGTACTTTATACACACTATCTCATTTGGGTCCCACAGCCCATAATTAATTAGAGATTAATATTTCATGTAAGTTAAAAGCATCCTGGCAAAGTGAATAGTCTATAAGACCTATGTTCAAGATCTGCCTTTGGCAAACACTAGATGTGTGAGGTGGGGCATGTTATTCATCTCAGTTCTCCAAGGAAACTCTTTAAGACTATAAGCTACAGCATAGTTGCTTGATCTATATTTGTGGAAGCAGTTTCCTCTCTGGACATTTTCTGTACTAATGAAATCATAGGACCATTCCCTCCCTAACACCCTTTCTATAGGAGCATAAGAGCGTAGAATTGGGTGAGATTTGAGAGGATGCCCAGCACTCTACTTATCTAAACTTACCCCTCTATAAAACCCTTGAAAAGTGGTCATCCAATTTTTGCTAAATAAAAATTTATATATATTACACACATATGTTAAATATGTACATGTGTGTGCACACATATACATATGCATGTATATGCATGTGTATGTGTGTATATATGTACATACATACATGTGTGGGTGTGTGTATTGCCTGGTGGTACAGTAGATAGCACTCCAGGCCTAGAGTCACAAAGACATCTTCCTGAGTTCAAATCTGGTCTTAGACATTTACTAGCTGGGTGACCCTGGGCAAGCCTATTTACCTATTTGCAAACTCTATTTGCCTCAACTTCCTCATCTGTAAAATGAACTAGAGAGAAGGAAAAGGCAAACCACTTCTGGATCTTTGCCATGAAAACCCCAAATAGGGTCACAAAAAATTAGACATGACTGAAACAAGTGAATAGCAACAACAAAATATTATAGTTTAGTCTTCAAAAACTTTATGTCCTTTTTCTCACTTGGTTCTCCTTGCAGCCCTATAAAGTAAGTCAGGCATAGGTAGTAGGTAATGAATAAATGCTTGTTGATTGGTTCCTGTGATGGCTGTGTGTTCTTGGGGAAATTATTTAATTTCTCTGGGTTTCATATTCCTTATGACAAAATTATCTCTAAGGTCCCTTTCAGCTCCAATATTCTGTGATTCGTGGATAAGTGCAAGTGTGGAACTAAATGTTTTTCTCAAAATGAAGTAGAGTTAGAAATTTCCTTCCTTGCTAATAAAACCCATTAAGAGAAAATAGAAAAATAAAATTGAACAAAGTGCTTCTTGTCACTCAATATGCTAAGATGCAGTAGTAGTCTTATGGAACAACTGTGATATACACACTCAACCATTCAGTTCTATTAAGATTCTGAGAGATGCAAAGGATGATAAATCTAAGAATATGCTATCTGGGCAAGGTTCATTGAATGCTTGTTTTTACTAAAACTGGTTTATTGGCCTTGCTTAATGACAAAGAAACCTGTAATCATTTGGACTTTTTGCATCCTACTTTTAGTCAGAGGAGAAGTAAATTAAATATCTACTAATAACTGCTATTGAATAGTTAGAAACAACTAACTTTAGTGAGACATGCAGGCTCAAAGTAATTAAGTAAAGGAATGGGAATTAAGCCAGGAATGGGAAATGGATCACTTGATAGGAAAAACTTTGCATACTTCAATATTTTTTTTTAATCCATTATTTCAGAGGCCTGGCTCTTCCCACTAGTAGTGGTGAGCACACTCCTTTTATTATCTGGTTTCATGAGTTGCTATAACCAAAAAGCATGTGATGAGCCTACCTGAATTTAGGTGTCCTCAGAGAGCATTAAGTACAAGAGAGAAGGAGGAGAAATATTGGCCGCAGTTAGACGCTGCTAAGAGTAAAGACAAAAGCTTCAGGAGCCTAGCTAGTGTGGTATGAACATGGAAACAGTTTAGTGGCCAGTAGTTACAGGAGAAGTTAATATAGTTTGCAAAATCTATAGATTTTTATTTTCAGTTTTTAGATACTCATTTCCAATAAGCCAAGGCTAGCTATTTGAGGTACCAAGATTGAGATCTAAGAAACTTAATAAGATTACTTGCAGAAACGTTTCTCCAATACATCTCCATGAGGTTAAATGAATTGCTCCCTTTTTTTCTCCCATGTATAAAAGGATAAAGGGGAATTTATTGGGCATTTAACTTAAAGTCTTCCTGGGAGACATGGGAGGCAATAGCCTTTGACTGTAAGTACAGATAACATTTGCTATCTCATTTACACACTAGCTTGCTGTTCTGTTTCATCAAATGCCTTTTGCTTTAATGTATCATCTGGCTTGGTCTGAGAAAGATGAGGTAGGGGCTCAGGAGCTATGGATTTGAATGAATGAGGGCCACATACAGGAACCAGGCACATCGGTAATACATGGGTATGACTACATTCAACAGAAGAATAGGAAAACAGAAAAGAGTGATAAGATGTAATAAGTCAAGCATTTTCTAAATCAACTCTGGGGACATTAAGAAAAGTCTAGGGGTAGTATTTAGAATCCAGGTTGGAGTCTCATAAGAGATGTCATAAAGCACAGGAATCTATAATTTCTCTGAAACAAGAGTAAATACATCCACTATGATGTCACAAAGCACACTGTAATGATTTGTAGACTAATTAACATCTTTGCTTAATGGGAGAGAAGCTACATTGCCATGTGTTATGTCAATGAAAGGTTTCAGAAGAAAGGAAGAGTGGTTAAAAAAAAAGCAGTTTGTTATTGCTAAGAAAAGGGGGCAGAAGGAATCCAAAGAAGGGAGAATAAATAACTACCCTCTTAATATTCATTTTTTATTTGACTCTTGAGGGTTTAAAGGCTATTCGAATTCAAGGAGCAATTCTGAAAGGTATAGAATAAAATATAAAATCAGGCTTTTCCACTATCATATTCTACTGCTCTTAGAACAGAGGAGGAAGAAAGAAGAGAATGAAAGAATGAATGTGTCTTCATTCTCTGAACAACAACAACAAAAAATAAGAATTCAACTTGTGACCTCAGGTAAGTCATTTCCTTCCTCCTTACTCACTGGTTTCTTTATTTATCAAAAGGATTTTTATTAAATGATCTCTAAGCTTCCTTCCACCTCTAACTTTCTATAATTCTATGACTTTGCAAAAGAAAGTAAAAGTAAAATTTGTTCTTATTGAAAATAATAAAATTTGTCATCTTCTTCACTCATGCCAAAAAAAAAAAAGATTGAGTGGACATGTGATTTTATTGATGCAAGGAATCTACAAAAGGAGAAACTATCTCTACCAACAAAGATTGGCTCCTTCTCTGTAACTTAGGAGTTTTCAAGTTGCTTAGAGTACTGAGATGTTAAGTGACTTGTCCAATTTGACACAATTGGCTTGTGTCAGAAGTGGAATTTCAACGCAGATTATTCTGGCTTCAGGAGTGGATAGCTTTCTCTCAGTGACTTGAAAGGAATCTCTGATATGGCAGTTAAACAATTTCCCCCTCAAGACACTGCAGTGTTCTGATGTTGAGAGCAGGAGAAAGAAACCAAACAATTTTTCTCTTCTTGTTCGCTATCTTGCTAGCCATAGCTTGTTTTTGAGTCATTTTCAGTAATTTTTGACTCTTCCTGAACCCATTTGGGCTTTTCTTGGCAAAGATACTGTAGTGATTTGGCATTTCCTTCTTCAGTTTATTTTATAGTTTAGAAAACTGAGGCAAACAGGGTTAAGTGACTTGCCCATGGTCATGAAGCTAATAAGTGTCTGAGGCCAGATTTGAACTTGCGAAGATGAGTCTCCCTGATTCCAAGCCCACTGTGCTACCTAGATGTCTTTGATAGACATAGATTCATACCTCAACTTCCATTTTTCATATAAACCAAGGTCACCTTCTCTTGCCATCACATACTCTCTATATAACTATAAACATTCTAAATTACTGTATCCTTAATTTACAAAGAGTTCTTTCTCTTAGCTAAGATCAAAAGTACCCCTGAAATATAACTGTCTTTACCTAAAACATGTCTGTGAAAGGAGGGTGGTCAGAGTGGAATGTTTCTTTTAAAATTCAGTATGTCCCATCTTTATGGAAAAGTATCTTGAATCTCTCTCACCCTCATTCCAAGTAACTGAAAGCAATTCATGCATGATGACCATCGTAACACCAGACCCCTGTTGTAACTGAGTTACCTCACCCAGTGCCTTGCCCACGGTAGAGGCTTTAAAGATTCTTGTTGGAAGAAGGATTGACTCTTTAAGATTAAAAGGGCTTTACAATAATAGAAGTAGATTTTTCTATCTTTATCTATGAATTAATTTGCTTAGGGTTTTCCCAATTAAGATCGGCAAATGATCTTCAATTTTAATCTTAGAGTAGGGAAATCTATATTTGTATCATGAAATCCACTGTCAGTCTGGTGAGGTCTATGTACTCCTTTTCTCAGAATAATTTTTCTAAATTCACAAAATAAAATTCATGGGATTACAAAGGAAGGTAAAGATTAATGCAGATAAAGATACAATTTACCCTATGCACAGTTTATAAATGCCCTGAAATTGATTCAAGGATCCCAGGTTAATAGAGCTGTCCTAGACAGATGCCTGGGGGCAGTGGAGCTTATGTGATTTGCCCAGGGTCTCAGTATTCATTAGGGGCAGGATGTGAGTCCAAGGCTTCCTGACTCCCCAGTTGTCTCTTCACCCACTAATCTACTTCCTCATTTCAAACAGTAATCATCCTAATAATTTATTATGATAATAAAACCATAATTTTAAAATTATTACATAATTATAATGTGCACCATATAATAATTTATTATAACAAAAGTATAGCTCTATGATATATCAATTATAATATGTACTATAAAATTATAATTTTATAATATGTAACAGCAATAACATAAAAATTTTAATATATAAAATAGTAACAAAAGGGGCTGCATTCCAATGACACATTTATTTTACAATGACTTCTTTACCAGAGGTGATATACAGCCAAGGATGATCGTAGGAGGGACCTTAGAGGCCAGCAAATCTATCCCTGACATTTTACAAATGAAGAACTGGAACCCAAAGGGGTTATTAACTAACTTTTCCAAAGTCGCAAAGATAGTAAACAACAGAGGTGAGATTCTAACTCACAGCCTTTAACTCCAAATCCAGCGCTTTTACCCAGTACCATCTAGTCTCCCACTTCAGAATGTCCTCTACAAAACTGCACCAAATGTCTAAGTTGTATATCTGGAAGTCCTGGGGCAAAAGGCCTTTGAGTAGAGTAGATGACTACTTATTAAGACTATTGGGCAGGGGTGATACATGCTTTGGGTGAGTGTGTGTTTAACTAGACTACATCAAGCATCTTCTGGAAGATGACATCTATTCTCTAAGAGAATCTAAGCAAGTGAGAGCTTAACAAAAGGGCAGGTAATGGGACAGAGCTTGCCCCATGCTGAAGCAGTGAAGGGAAAAGAGACATCAGGATTGGATGAGAGTTTGGAATGAAGATTCCTCTCCTTGGCCAGAAAGGCTCCAGATTCTAAGAAGCTAATGACAATGGGGCACCCTTGAGACCCAGCAGTTTGGAGATAGACTAGCAGGAATGATCACTTTTGACTCGCCTATTGTAATCACTCCAAATTTAAGCCTAGTTTACCTGCAGAAGAATCTTCACAGAGCAGTTTTAGATTTGCTCTACCATTGCCCTGCCATTTCCCCATGAGCAAAAACAAACTAAAAAATAACCAACTCCCTGCCTGTCTAGAGATGCCTGAAATTCCTCTAATGGAACATAAAGTATAAAGCATTTCATCCTTTAGTCACAGATAAAAGGCTTAAAATGTCAATGCCTGTTTGAAGTAATTCACTGCAAAGTGTGATCAGTCAATCAAGATACATAAGTGCCTTTTTTTTTAACAGAAGGAAAGACTGACGAGAATGGGAGGGTTTTGGTTCCTGGAAGTCTACTAAGGGGCCATAGGGTCCGGAAAGGGAAGGCTGAGGACACAGAAGGCAAATTTTGCAAACTTCACCATTTTGTCTTGCAATAGCCCTATTTACCTGCAACCACCAAGAGACACAAATAGAAGCTGTGCAATGAGGTAGTCTTATGTCAAGAGGAATCTAGGCTAGTTTCAAATATAGGCTGCATCTCTGAAATAAGATCTCTTTCAAAGGCTGCATTATATAACATAACTTCTCTATATACATACATATAATATGCATGTATATATGTACATATACATACACACATATATATATGTGTGTATATAAACATATATGAGTTTTCAGTTATTAAGACAAAACTGCACCAAGACTTCTGGGGCATATTGTGAATGGATGTACATATGCATAGACATATATATGTGCATATGTGTGTGTACATTAATTTCTGTACTATTCTGCTTTTTCCCATCATTCCCCAAGAACCTTGTCATCCCAGGAACTCACACCTTGGGAGAACCTTCTGTCCCTGGAATTCCTCCCTCTGACTGGATCTTCCATGTAAAGAGAGAGCTGAGGCTAGCCTTCTCTTCATTTCCCACCAGGCTGTGTTCCTCTAGATTCTCCATCCTGACTCCTGCCAGGTACTTTCTCCTCTTCCCCCACACATATTTCAGTTTCCTTTTATGTGCCATCTTCCCCATTAGAATATAAGGTCCTTGACATCAGGGGCTCTCTTTTTTGCTTGTATTTTTATTCCCAATGATTAGCCTGGCACACAGACTGTGTGTCTAAATCTGAGATTTCATCCTTGAAGGGAACTCCCATTGTAGAAATTCCTTCCACAGATGCAGATTACATCTTCTCTTTTATTTGTAGTCACAGAGAAGCACAAGAGTGTTCTAAACCCGAGTTCTCACAGTTAGTACAGGTCAGAGGTAAGACTTAAACACAGGTCTTCCTGATTGCAAGGATTGTTCTTCATCCATTGCCTGGATATCTACTTAAGTATGCACAGAAAATTATCAAAAAAAATTAAATTTCTTCTTTTCAGTCTCTTAAGGAGTTGTGATTTCATTCCTCTGCCAAGGAAATCCTAACTTCTCCACAACTTAGTGTTTGAGAGTTGTTGGAATGAACAATTCATTCCCCGGTGGCCAATTTATCTCAGCTAGATTGATCCTTAGATAACAGTCACATAATCCATCCCTGAACTTGGTGGGTTGGACCTGCCAGAACTCTATCATTAGCGTCATAGACTTTGAAAATCCAGGGGCACCTTCACAATATCTTTGGTGAAGTATTGGGGAAGAACGTAGTCTTGTAAAAATATATTCATTGTAAAGGTTGTTCTTTTGAATATTTCTTTCAATTCAGATAAAGACTTCATTCTTTTATTGCCATTACTCATCTTTTCCTTAATACTTTATTGATGTGTTCTGTCTCCCCCTCTACCCCCTCTCTTTTCCTCTCTCTCTCTCTCTCTGCCTCCTCATTCTTCTCTGTTTTCCCTTTTTCCTCCCCCCTCTCCCTCTCTCCCATCCTTCTTTCTCCTCTCGCTTTCTCTTTTCACTCCCTCTCCTTCCTTTACCTTCCTCTCCTTTCTCTCTCACACCCCCCTTCTGTTTCACTCTGTCCTCTCCTCCCTCTCTTTCCTTCTCTCTTTTCTTCTCCCTCTCCTTCCCCCACATCTCTCTTCCCTCTACTCTCCACCTATGATTCCATCAGTATTGAGAGCTCTGAATAGAAATTTTCTCCACTGATACAAAAATGAACCTTATAATCTTAAATAGTTACTTGGGGGCCACTGAGAGATTTCATGACTGGCCCAGAATCCCACAACCAATATGTATCAGAGGCAAAAGTGAAGCCCTAGTGGTCACTTTCATCCTGAGGCTGGCCCTTTGCTCACTATGCTAGGCAGACTCCATATAATAGGTAATAAAATGATATATAATTATAATAATGTACTAATTAATATACAATATATAACATAATTATCTGTTATAATTAATTAATAATATTAAGATGGTGATGAAAATTATAGTAATGCTCATAACAAATATAGTAGCTCATATTTATATAGCACTTGACCATAGAGTTAACGAAATCATTCCCTCACAACAACCAGTAATTCACTGTTGTTTGCTCTGGACTGGACCAGTGATTTCACTTAGAGAGGGAACTTACAGTGAGTCAACTACCATTTGATTTGAAACTTATGGTCTTGGATTGCTTCCTGGGGTACTGAGAGGGGAAGTCACTTATCCAGGGTCAGAAAGGGTCATAGGCAGGTCTCGAACCCAGGATTTCTGAATACTATGGCTGGCCCTTTAGCTTCTATGCCTAGATGCCTTTCATATTATTTTCTTAACTGAGAACATAATGAGAGGCTATATCCAGGTTTTGTACAAACCAGATTTAGGGGGTGAGGATGGAGGAAGTATGGCCTATATTCAGATTAATAGAGAATTTTTGTCATACATAACTACAGGATTTATGAAGCTGCCTGTTTGCTTTTATAACACAGTGTTTGTTACAAAAGAACTTTGTTCCTAGGGGATTCATTAATGGAGGTATTGCCATATCAAAGCAGTAATTTATAAGATTGCAACTCTGTAGGCAACCAAGGGTACACAGGCCAACAGCTCAAACTGAGGGATAAAGTACTAGATTTTGAGACTTGTAGGTCTTTGGGAGCATGGAGACAGCAGTGCTTAGCACCTACACAGCAAAGAATGATCTAGTTAAGATAATTTCATAGATGTAAAGAGCCCTGGATGAGAAACTTTCTCTGCTGATGTAAAACTGAAACTTCTAATCTTAGATAGTCACTGGGGTAAGCTAATGTCTTATTTTATCCTTGGGCCACGCATGGGAAGCCTTTCCAAGCCTTGGCCTTACCTGGGACAGTATGTTCTTCCACCCCTAGAACCAGACGCCTGGTTCCTTCTCACCTAGAGACTAGATGGCAAAGTAGACTTGGTATCAGGAAGACCAGGGCTCAAATCCTGCCTTGAACATTTACTAGCTATGTGACTATGGGCAAAGTGCTTAGCTTCTGTTAGGACTTGACTTCTTCATCTGTAAATTGGAGCAGGGGTGGGGGCAGGGATCAAAACAGTACTTACTTAGTACTTTAGGGTTTTCAAAGCATTTTACATATGTTATCTCATTTGACCCTCAGGGGCAGCTAGGTGGTTCAGGAGTCAGGAGGACCCCAGTTCAAATCTCACCTCAGACACATGACACTCACTAGCTGTGAGACCTTGGGCAAGTCACTTAACCCCAATTACCTCATCCTGGATCATCTCCAATCATCCTGATGAATATCTGGACACTGGATTCAGATGGCTGTGGAGGAGAAATGAGGCTGGTGACCTGCACAACCCTCCCTCACTCAAAGTCAAGTGCAAGTCATGTCATTATTTCTCTGATAGCATGATCTTCTTCAGCAACGAAGGATGAACACGAACATTTGACCCTCACATGATAGTTGTGTTATCTATTTGTCTGTCTGTCTATCTATCTATCTTTCTATTTATCTAAAGTGCTTTGGAAAGCTTGAGGTACTTAAAGTAAAACTTAATGTAAAAGCCAGCTACTATGATTGCTATTATTTCCACCTGGTTATGGGTTGTGGTATATGTCCCTGAGGCAGATATTCCCAGCAATGGCTCTGTCAGGACTAGTGATTATGAAAGAGAATGTTGATAGAACCAAAGAGAGACAAAGACAGACAGAGAGACAAGGAGAGAAAGACAGAGACAGAGATAGGGACAGAGATACACGGAGAGATGGAGACATAGAGAGAGAGAGAGAGAGACAGACAGAGAGACAGAAGCACTTACTCCTGTAAGTTTGTAGGATAAATCAGGGTTCCTTCCCCAGTCCTTGCTTCTCCATACCTAACCTTGGCTGCCAAACTGTCCCCAATTCACACATATTTGTTAATATTCTCTGATCATTCCAAGTCTCCCCTGGACTTTGTTTAGACTTGCATGATCTAGTTTCTGCCTCCCTATGAATAATTGGGATACTTAGAGCTGAATTTGGGCTTATTGCCGTTGACCTTTGCAGATCCTTAACAATTTATGTTCCTGACTGCTAACCCTTAACTTTCCTCCACTTTGTAAACTGTTTTCAGTTCTCTGGTTTTTCCCATGTACCCCCTTCCATATTCACACTTCTCTCCCTGCCTTCCCTTTGATTTTACCTCTGCTCCTTTTCCCTCTCCTTTGCCTTCCTGCCAGGATCACCCACAGATATTATTTAGCAATCACTAGATTTATTTAACATTTTAAGTTTTGCCGAGGTTTTGTACATTTTCTCATTTGATCCTCCCAGCAACCTTGCTAGGTAAGTGTTACAATTTCCACCCTTTTATAAAAGAGCAAATTAATGTTAAGATTGAGATACATTAAGTGATTTGCCCAGGGTAATATAGCCAATACGTGCCTGAGCTGGATCTGAACTCAAGTCTTGCTGACTAGTTACTGTGCGAATCTGCTAATTACTAAACTGGGCTGCTTAGTTAGCTAATCTCACTAGCAGCTCTGGTTGCTGTCCAGGGTCCTAGATACTTTGGGGAATAAACATCAGGTTCATTCTCTCTTCTCCACCCTGAATTTACCAACCAGAGTTAAAAGAGGGGAAGTTAAACTTAGTCCTTCCCTTCTTAGGTAAATTTCCTTTAAGATCATAAGACTCAGTTACAGTGGCAGGCAAAAGTGTCTCCTCTATCCTGTCACGCAGGACAAGAGAGGAGGGATGACTGATGGCCTCTAAGGGAATGGTATCAAACTAAAATAGAAATGAGGCCCATTGAAACTCTATATAAAGATCCCCATAGATGTCACACTGGCTTAGGAAAACACATGTTAACATTACCTATATTCTATTGTATTTTT
The DNA here is from genome assembly GCA_028658325.1 of Potorous gilbertii. Taxonomy (NCBI): domain Eukaryota; kingdom Metazoa; phylum Chordata; class Mammalia; order Diprotodontia; family Potoroidae; genus Potorous; species Potorous gilbertii. The sequence goes on along the minus strand of JAQQSK010002674.1, from coordinate 153,962 downwards.
ATTTATTTTATTAAGTATCTCTCAATTCAATTTTAATCATGTTCTAACTCAAGCCAGGTCTTGAATTGTTTCTGCTCCAGAGCAAAATTAGAAAGGACACAATCTGCCCAAAAAAATCGCAAGATCCAGGACTAGGAAGAAATTTTTAGAAAATGGCACATTGGAACATTCCATTTCCTTATGCCCCATGAAATATTCCTGGTAGGTCTCTAGGAATATGGGAGGATTATGACTTCCAAGATTTTCATGAGAACAAAGACCTATCTTTTTAAAACCAATGGTCCACTGGATTGACTGGCTATAGAAAGATAGATGATACAGCAGAATCAAAATATGAATATCACTGAGAGGGCAATAGGGAGAAATATAGTAGATGAGTGCAGGCTACAATATGTAACCTATGAAGAATTTTGAATCAACAATAAAAGTAATTAAGACAATTATATTCCCAGTAAAAGAGCAGGAAACAAAATAATCCTATGCAAGTCAATTACATTTTTATATAGCAACGATAAAAACCCAGGAAAAAATAATAGAAAAGAAAATCTCATCCAAAATAACTGCAACATGCATAAAATATCTGAGAGTCACTCTTCCAAGACACATTCAAGATATAATTAAGAAACATACTTTAAAGAAATAGAGAGACACTTGAATAACTGGAGTGACACTTCTTACTCTTGGCTTGGGCTGCATCAATATAATAAAAATAAAAATAGTACTGCCTTGATTAAACCCAAATAAGAAGCTGTGTGTATTCAGTCATTTTCAGTAATGTCCAACTCTTTGTGACCCCATTTGGGGTATTCTTTGTCTTCACAGAGATAACGGAGTGATTTGTCATTTCTTTCTCCAGCTCATTTTATAGATGAGGAAACTGGGGCAAACGGGGATAAGTGACTTGTTCAGGATCACGTAGTTAGTAAGTATGTGACGCCAAATTTAAACTCAGGAAGGTGAATCTTCCTGATTCCAAGCCCAATGCTCTGTCCATGGTGCCACTTAAATGCTCAAATAAGAAACTAAGACCACATAAAGAAATCAGAATTTCAATATCATTCTTTTGACCACAATTTTAGTACATTTATGACAAAACAATTAAATATCCTGAATTACTTTGGTGTGACATGACTTTCATAACTCTTTTAGACATGGAGAGGGCCTTGGATATCCGCAATCCAACTCTCATTTCATGTCCCTTCGGTATAAGTAACTTGCTCATGATTACTCAGGTAGTAAATAGCAGAGCTGGGTTTTGAACCTTGGTCTTTGGAGTCTGAACTGAGGGGAATGTGAGAAAGGGAATAAAATGCTAGACTGGGGGTCAGGAAGAGCTTGGTTTAAATCTCACTTTGAACATTTAACTGTGTGATTCTGGGCAAATCATTTAACCTTTCTGTGCCTCATTTTCCTGATCTGTAAAATTAGGGTAGGGGATTGGAGGAGATAACCTCTAAGCTTCTGTTCAGCTCTAAATCTATGATCCCATGATCAAATCCAGCTGTTTTTTATGTGGTATCAAATCAAACCACACCCCATATTGATTTGCTCTATTTGATAATTTTGCCCTTCTTCCCAACACAGTTTTCCAAGATGAAGCCACCTTCTGAAATATCTTCAACTAGATTTCATGTCCTGGGATCCTGAGGAACTCCCACTTGTAAATTCACTTGACCTATGTTTAAGCATCTCTCTGATGCTTATTATGTGTCAAGTGCTGAGTTAGGCACTGGTAATACAAAAAACAAAAATGCAAAACCAAGAAGAGCCAGTTCCTGCCCTCATGGAGCATCAGTCTATTTGTGGGATGGAGATGATGCTGCGTGAAGCAATGATTTTCTACAAAAGAAAATGGATACAAATCCTTTAAGAATCTTACCCTTCTTGGAGAAAGTAGAGATTTCTCTGCGAACCTTCAATATCTGGTGATCTTAGGCTTGAAGTGAACATTTCATTATGAATTTATATTCTTTTTTTGGGAGGGAGAGGGACATGAGTAGGGACATCTCTGCAGAGTATTAGTGGTCATCATTTTTTGAATAGCTCAGAGATAATTTTTAAACCCCCAGCTAGCTGCCATTAATTGGAAGGTTTTGTTTTGTAAATATGGAAGCACTCAGAAGAATGCTTTGTTGGGTTTTTGTTGAGGAGGGGACTGGATCCTCCTCTCACAAAATAGAATTTAAATGTTTGGAAAATATTTAAATACCTATTAATAAAAAAGGCTGTGATACTAAAGAGTGGGTACTAATAGTTATAGTAGGAAGCAAGATTTTTTTTAAAATGGGGAATGTGGTATTGCTATTTGACAATTTGAAACCATCTCTTACATACTTGAAACTCATGAGGAAATGTGTAATATTAATTATATGATTCAATATGAATTTTTGCCATTGAAATATTATTTAACTTTTATGGACAAACATTTATAACAGCTAAAGGGACAATAATCTTTACCTGTTGGGGGGGGGTTAGTCCCCTTCTCCCTACTCCCACAGCCACCACCTTGGTACAGACCTTCATCACTACTGCAGTCACCTACTAGTTGGTTTCCCTGTCTTAAGTCCACTGCAATCCATTCTTCACTTGGCTTTCAAAGTGATTTTTCTAAAAGCACAATCTGACTCTATCACCTCCCACTCTATTGGAGAAACTCAGTGGTTCCCTATTCCCTCCAGGAGCCAATAGCAAATACTGTTTGATATTTAAGGTCCTGAACCTGATCCTTTTTTATCATCTTGTTCTTATACTTTCCTCCTCTCCACATACTTTTCCCGTAATCCGAGCTTTCTTATGGTTCCTTGTACATGAAATCCCACCCTTATCTCTGTTCTTTTTCAATAGCTACCCCAATCCCATGTGTGAAATGCTCTCCCTCTGCATCTTTGTCTACTGACTTTCCTGGCTTCCCCTACCTTCTACAGTATGCGTCCTCCCCTTACTCCATCATCCCTGCTACTCTTAGTGCCTTGCCTCTGAAAAGATCTACCTCTTTTTTTTTCTCCTCCTTCTCCTTCCTTATTTTTTCTTCTTCTTTCTTGCCTTCTTCAGCGTCTTCTTCCTTCTGTCTTCTTTGTCAACATCATCTTTTTTTCCTTCTTCCTTGTCATTGTCTTCTTCCTTCTTTTTCTGCCTTATATATTATAATGTCTAAATACATGCATATATGCATATCTTGTATGTATAGAGTTGCGTGAATGGTCTCCCTCATTAGAATGTGAGCTCCCTGAGACCAAGTCTTTGCCTCCCTTCATATCTCCTGGCACTTAGTAGGCGCTTAACAAGTGCTTGAGGACTATGATTTCATTAGAACCAGGAACTCAGAGTGAAACAATTCCTTCTATCCATGAAGATTTGGCACTTATTTCATAATGCAGAATCTTAGGGAGTTGCTCTTAGAGGTAAAATGCCTTACTCAGGGTCACACAATCTGTATATGTCAAAGGAGGAACTTGAACCCAAGGCTTTGTAACACCAGAGAAGACAGGCTTTCTATCCACTACACTACAATATTTGTTAATTAATGTTTAATTAATTAATATAATATAATACTAGCACATTAATATTATATAACACTATTATATATTAGCACAATAATATTGTACAATATTATTATACAATATTAGCATAACAATATCGCATAATATTAGCAAAACCTGATGGAGCAAATATGGCATCTTTTTCTAATTTAATTTTATCTCCCATCCAATCTATAAAACATTGGAACTGAACTAAATAATTTCTCCCATTATGTTCTATGTTATTAGATACTACTTGCTTCCTTCCTCTATCTTCTGTTAAGTCAACCAGTTCTCACCTACTATGTACCAGGCACTGTACTGAGGGCTAGGGATACAAGGAAAGATAAACACAATCCCTACCCTCAAAGAGCTCACTATATACCAACAAGATCTCTAGAGATAAAGTGGTAAATAATCAATGGAAGGAAGGCATTGGCATTGAAGGGGATTAGGAAAGGTTTCCTTAACAATGTGGGATTATTCTTTCCTTATTTCTCTCTCCTACTTTCCCTTCTGGCTTGGTGGCCTAGTCCTTAGTCTCTGTTTGAGAATGGAAGATTCCTAGGAAGATTTCCTAAGAATATAGGAAAGAATTTCCAAACAAGTTAATAAATTATTATACAATAGGACAGCTAGGTGAGGCAGTGGATAGAGTGCCAGGTCTAGAGTCAGGAACATTCACCTTCCTGACTTCAAATCTGGACTCAGATACTTACTAGCTATGTGACCTTGAGCAAGTAACTTAACATTGTTTACCTCAGTTTCCCCATCTGTAAAATGATCTGGAGAAGGAAATAGCAAAATGTTCCAGTATCTTTACCAAGAAAATTCCAAATGGAATCATGAAGAGTCAGACAGAACTGAAAATGACTTAAAAACAACAAATTATACAAAAGATAGAGTTGTACTATTACCTTCTCTGGATATTTTAAAAACCAGGCAAGGCATCCAGGTATTTGGAATATTTAGGGATTAGGTTCTGTAAAATCCTGAAGGCACAGGGTAGATAACACATAAGGTATTTTTTTCTTCCCTCTCATTCTTTAAGAAAGAGCAAAAAGCATGGGAAAAACCCTAACATACAGACACCAAAAACAAATTTGAAGAGGTAATGTTCTTCTACTTCTCAACAATTTTTTTTCCTGAAAGTACTCAATACTCTTACTCTCAAAGCGTAATTTCTACTATTTCCAAAATATAGACTGGAATATGGGCAACTAGGTGGTGTAGTGGATATAGTGTTATATCTGTAGTCATCTGTATGACCCTAGGCAAGTCACTTAATTCTTTTTGCCTCAGTTTCCTCATCTGTAAAAGGAACTAGAGAAGAAAATGGCAAAATATTCCACTACTTGTTCCAAGAAAATCCAAAATGGCATCACAAAGAGTCAAATATGACTGAAAATAACTCAACAGAAAGATTGGAAAATCCTTCAAAGATCTATGATTTACTCATCTCCATTGGCTGCAAATCACAATAATCTATAATTTAGTAGATGAATAAGCAGGTTTAGATGACTTCCCATGGTCACCCAGCTAGTGTCAGGGAGGGATTTGGATCCAAGTCTTCCTGCCTCCAAATTTTTTCCTTTATCCACTACATTAAGTTATGTCCGGACTAGAAAATATGTATAGAGAAATATGTACTATTTTTATGTATATGTAATTTTATCTTTTTCCACTTTGAGAAAATAGGTTTTGATGGAAAGCCAAATGTTGGTGAATCTTTCTTTTATAGCTTAGTCACTATCACACGTTAGAAGGAGCCACTGATTCATGAAGTGTGATATCTTAGTCAATAAGCTGTTTCTGAAATGCTATTTTAATCATGGGGAGGGAAAGTTTAGTCTGATCTTTCCTGATAATCTTCTCATACCCAGAAGCATAAGGAACCTAATGAGATTCATGTCCCAGAGAAATTAATTTTTGTCTGGACCTTCAACTATTCAAAAATTATTACCATTTATTTTGAGGAGTTCTTATGGCTTTGTTCCCTTTCTCACCATTATGATCTTTATTCAACTGTCTTGAGAAAAAGACATTTCTCATAAGAATTAACAAATAATTTTTCTCAATACTGTCCAATAAGTATCCATTTGGTATAAGAACTAGGTTTAAATTCTTCCTCTGTCTTCTACTACTTGTGTGACCTTGGACAACCGACTTAACCTTTCTGGGCCTCAGTTTCCAGATCGGTAAAATGAGGGATTTGGACTGGATGACCTCTGGGGCCCCATCTAGTTCCATGATCCTAGTTGGAGAGGTATTTTGCAGTATTGTGGAATGAAGAGGAGACCCTTCAGCTCAAAACCTATGTCTGACAATTATAAGCTAGCTATGTGACCAACATTAAAACATTTTACCAGGCAGACTCAGTTTCTTCATTGATGAAATAGGAACAACAATAGGTTTGTTACCTATCTAACTCATGGAATCAAATGAGATAATCTATACAAGCACTTGCAGACTTTAAAAGTGTTGTATAAATGTCAGTTATCATTATATAAGTGGTTGTTATGGTTGGCAAGAGAGCTAGTTACTCATTTTCATAATTATAGAAGCAGCTACTCAAATCTAGCTTTTCAAAATCCTCTTTCTAGAATGGTCCCAGATGTGGAAGCAGCCAAAAAAAATTCAATAAATGTTCTTCATTTTCTTTCTGATGAAAAAGCAGCCTCTGATCAGTCAGCAACAAATGAAAACAGCTGAGAACAGCTAAAGATTACACCCAGTGCACTGGGATTGGTCAGTTCACTGCCCAGAAGGAACAGGGGAGGCTGATTGGATGTCAGCAAAAGGAGGCCATTTCTTGCACAAAGGCAGACAGGTGAAGATGTAGAACAAAGAGATAGAAGAGACAAGATGGTCAAGTTGACAAGTCAGTAAACATTTATTAAGTGCCTATTATGTGTCAACCACTGTGACAAGCACTAGGAATTCAGAGAAAGGAAAACCAAAAACAGACCCTACCTTCAAGGAAGTTATATAGTAATGAGAGAGATGGGAAGAACCATGTGTAAAGATGGTTGTTGTTGAGTGGTTACAGTTGTATTTCTTCATGAACCCAATTGAGATTTTCTTAGCAAACACACTGGCTTCTCTAGCTCATTTTACAGATGAGGAATTGAGGCAAACAGGGTGAGTTGCCCTGTGCCCACGGGCACACAGCTAGTAAATGTCTGAGACCAGATTAGAACTCAGGAAGATGAGTGTTCCTCATTCCCAAGCTAGAGCTCTATTCACTTTACAACCTAGCTGCCTTGTAAAAAGGTACTGTAGGCATTTTCAGAGGGAAGTCACTGCCATTATGGGGAACAAGGTTAGATTTCTTGCAGAAGGTAGTGTATTAAAAAAAAGAAAAGGAAAGCATAAAGAGGAAGAGAGATAACTAGGTGGTACGGTGAATGAGGCACTAGACCTCCTAGAGTTAGGAAGACCTGAGTTCAAGTCTGACTTTAGACACTTAGCTAAGTTACTTTAACGTCTCTCAGCCTCAGTGTCCTGATCTGGAAAATGGGGATAGTAACAGCTGCTGACTCCCAAGGTTGTGCGGAAGATAAAATGTAATCATATTGGGAAAAGTCTTTCAACATCTTAAATTTTATAAATGCTAATTCTAAAAACAGTAACCAAAATTATATTAATGAATACATTTTAATTATTACATTGGATAAATGCATATAATCTATGCTTAATATATAACAATTAATAAAGGAGGCGACATACTTAAAATAACGTATTATGATAATGAAAATACTTATAATTCTAGTAACTATTACTATTGTCATAATTATATCAGCAGTTGTGACCAAAGACAGCAAAGGAGCAGGAACAGCCAAACATTAGGCAGACTAGGGCAGCAAATAGGTACCTGAACTTCACCTCAATAGACCTTGAAGGCACCTGAAGGCCATGCTGAAGGCCTACTAACCAGTGCCATCTAACAATAGCACTGGGAAAGCAGAGGTTCAGGGAGATGGAACTGTCCTTCTATATGGATTCTGGTTTTCTTCTAGTCTAGTACAAGGGTTCTTCATCATTTTTTTTGTGTCATGGACTACTCAGGCAGTCTAGTGAAGTCTAGGACTCTTTCTCAGAATGTGGTTTTTAAATGTACAAAATAAAATATATGGGAGTACATAGGAAGCCAATTTTAGTGATATACAGTTATCAAATCATTTTAAAGAGTTCATGGACCCTCAGGTAAAGGACTCTTACTTGTGGAAATGGCCATAGGAATAGAGGCCACATGTCAATACTTCATTGAATCTGTGACATCATTTATATGAATATTCCCTCTATCTTTGTAGACAGCAATACATCAAATAACAATGAAGGAGCTGGGAGGGATGGAATGGGTAGAATGGATGAACTTTCAGTCCTCTTCCAGTTTTAAATTTATGATCCTATGAACCATTCCAAAAAAAAATGACACAAATGAAAAATCTCTATTGTTCAGACTCTGCATGAATACAGTTGAATGGCTAGTCCATTGCCACCTTGTGTAATTCTTGACTGTAGATCATACAAAAGAGATCAATCTACCCAATGTACTGAAGATCTTCTTCTAGGTCTCTCTTTCTCATAGTGGCAGAGTCCAGATTTAAGCCTAGGTCCTCTTATTCTCAATCCCCCCTTGCTTCTCCTCTAAACTTTGTCATTTAATCATTCAGTTCTGTATGACTCTTTATGATCTCCCGGACCATAGCATGCAAATACTGTCCAAGGGGTTTTCTTGGCAGAGATACTAAAGTATCTGGCCTTTTTCTTCTCCAGTAGATTAAAGCAGACAAAGTAAGTTAAGTGACTTGCCCTGGGTCACATAGACACTAAGTGTCTGAATCTGGATTTGAACTCAGCTCTTCCTGACTCCAGGTTCAGCAATCTGTGCAATGAGCCATCTAGCTACCTTACCACTAAATCTTAGGATCCACTAAACTTCTGGGTCTTTTGAGTAATTATGAACATCCTCAAGACAGCCTGTAATGGGTTAATGTTCAGGAGTTTGATGTGATCCCCACAAGTGCATCAACAAACAGGAGCACCAAAGATCCCATATCTAGGTAGAACCTCTCTTTCAATCAAACTCTGTGCTGAAAAATCTCCATAGCAATGGCAAACATCTTGAACAAATGTATGTATCTCCTTGTTTTATTCTTCCTTCAGTGCATCAAAGTCATAAAGGTTTTTTTTAGCATTTATGGCTAACTTATTTTTTCTCAATAGGTTAACTATATTCTCTGTGAGCAAGGCTGGGGCTAGAACACAGCTCTGATTCCCAGGCCAATACTCTTAAAAAATAATTTTAGGAATAAAATAAGCATTTTCATAACAGTATATAAAAATTATGATTGCACAGGAAACTGTGAATCTCTTGTGTACAATTTGCTATTCTTTTAAAACGTATAACAAAGTTACCTGTATTTTTTCCCTTTTTCCCTTTTTTCTTCCCTCCAATACTCTTTTACGTTGTATTTTATTAATGTCATTGAGCAGCTAGGTGACACAATGGACAGAATGCAGGGCCTGGAGTCAGGAAGACTCATCTTCCTAAATTCAAATCTGACCTCAGACACTTACAAGTTGTGTGACCCTGGACAAGTCACTTAACTCTGTTAACCTCAGTTTCCTCAGCTGTCAAAAGATCTGGAGAAGGAAATGGTAAATCACTCCAGTATCTTTGCCAAGGAAACCCCAAATGGCATCACAAGGAGTTGGTTGGACATTATAAAAAATGACTAACAACAATAAACAATATAATTGAGCTGAAAAATATGGAAGAAATACTGGAAAGTAGAGGCTGGAAAAAGGAACCTGCTCTTTCTAAATTAATATATGGTCACCTGATAAACAAAACATTACATATTTCTTTGACTCCTCTTTAAAATTCTAAATATCCCATTTTATAACACCTCACTGCTTTCTCCTTATTCTTAGTAATGGATCACATGAAACTGAAACTGAACTTTTACATATATGTAACTTACAGGCAAACACATGATTTAGCCACTTTTTTTCATTACTTTTAATGACCTTTCATACTGAAAGATTTCTTTATCCTACTGTTTCATTTGGAGACTTCTAAATAAAAGATGAATCCAGGACCCCTTCTGTAGGAGCCTTGTCAAACATCCCAGAACCTCTGGGCTACTTTGGAGAAGAAGCAGAAACATTTAAAAAGTTCTTCCAGAAATATTCGAAGGATTTCAAGTGAGAATAAGATCTGAGAACAAACACAGCTGTTTTAAAACCAGCAGGTAGAACCCATATAAGATTGAAAGCCTTCTCAGGGAGGGGGAGAAAATTCAAGTCTTATGGAAATGATTGTTGCAAATTGAAAAAAATAAATTAATTAAAAAAAAGAAACAGCAAATTTCAACATAGTTTATTAATCTAGTAGGAGTTCCTAAATTTTGGAACCTAACCAAGAAAGAGCAAATATGATGCTTTTTTGGCTCTCTTAATATCCCATTAATTTAATCAAGCCCTCCTGTCATTTAATTTAATCATAAATTTATAAAACTTAAGCCTCATTAACCAATGATTCATAGTTCCCAAACCAGTCTCACTTTTCCCCTACTTCTGAGAACCATTGCAACACACATGGTAGGTCCTGAACATATATTTGGTTAATGTTGGTTTTTTAAAAAATTGAATAATGGGGGAGAGGTGTGTATAATTAGAAAAGTTGAATTCCAATTTTTCTCTAGTTTCTAGGATAAGGATGGAGATAAATTATCTGAAAGTCTAATAACTATCTCTAAGCATATTGAAAGATCTCCATGGAAAAAGGAACATCAAAGAATGTTTACTTCCATCCATGTACATGGCAGCTAGATAGTGTAGTGGGTAGAGTACTGGACCTGAAGTCAGGAAGATACATTTTCCTGAGTCAACTCTGACCTCAGACACTTAATTAGTTTTGTGACCCTGGGCTAGTCACTTAACCCTGTTTGCTTCAGGTTCCTCATCTCTAAAAATGAACTGGAGAAGGAACTGGCAAACCACTCCAATATCTTTGCCAAGAAAACCCCAAAATGGGGTCATGAACAGTTGGACACGACTGAAATGAATGTTCACCAACAACATGCACTCTATGAGCCAGACAAACTCTGTTCACTGAATGTTGAGGCAAACTTGCTCCCTTCTCCCCAAATTACTATGCATTTACTCAGTGTGCATTTTGCATTTACTTTTCAGCACATGCATGATTTTCCCTCAGTAGACTGTAAGTCCCTTGAAGACGGAACAGTTTTGTTTTCATCTTTATATGCTCATCAACTAGCAAAGTGCCCGGAGTATAATAAGTAAGTACTTAAAAAATAAATGTTTGTTGAATGAATGAATGACTTTGCTTACACAGTTCCATATGAGTGAAAACCTCTTTCTCACCCTTCAAAGCCCAATTCAAAAGTTACTTCTACAATCTTTCCTGGTTCTCCCTGAAGTAACAACTCTTGACCACATCCACACCCACCACCAAGGTTTCACACCACTGTGTTTGACAACCCAGTTCTTATTGTGGAATGGGATACATTCTTGTTTTCTGTCTATGTCTAATCACCCTACCAAACAGAAAACCTGGGAAGAAAATGTGTCTTATGTAATTCAATCGACCAATCAGTTAATCAATCAATAAGCATTTTTAAAGAGCCTGCTAAGTGCTAGACATTGTGTGCTAGGTGTTGGGGATACAAAGATGCCAAAAATGAAATAAAATCTCTGCTCTCAAGGAATTTTCAGTCTAACTAAATACTGTATTGCCTGCCTTACTCTCCACCCTCAACACTTAGTACAATGTTCTGTACCCAGTTTGGTGATTAAAAAAATGTTTGTTAACTCTGAAGACAATATTCATTGCATGATTTAACCATCCTTGTAATCTTTCTTATGTCTGATGTGTCTTCCCTGCTACCCATTTTTTCCTGTCCAGCAGAGATTGAAAATTATTCATCAACTTCCATACATCCTACTTTGTTACAGAAATCTGGTGTGATGTCACAACTTTAGTCCTATGTGAAACAAATTCAGTTACTTTACTGCTTTCCCCGAGCTCTCTCCCAGTTCTCTGCTTGTAAAATTCAAATCTAAATACCTTAATAAGGAATCACAAAATGTTAGAACCAGAAGGGAATCTCTCTTACCATATTACCACCTGTCTCAATTTGCAGATGACAAACTGAGACCCAGATTGGGAAGTGATTTGCCAAAGATTACAAATTGTGGCAGAGCTGACACCAGAACCCAAGTTCACAGGCACATCTGATCTAGTACCAAGGATAGCTCCCAGTTAGGGGGTGGCCATATCTGTAAGTATAAAAGGTGCCTGCCCATAAGGTATGATTTGAAGGGATATCACGGTGCCTGACTGTCCCCTTCCCCCTCTCCTCCCACCAAAAAAAAATCTGTTTGACTGGTTTACATATGAAATTCCCAGCATTAGTCACTCTTCTATGTTAAGGTGATGTGTCTCCAGATACCTTCTGATAAATTGGAAATATGTTAAGAGCCCAAATTTATATTGTGCTTTAAGGTTTAAAAAGTACATTTCATATAATAACCCTATGAGATAGCTAGCATCAATATTATTATGCCCATAATATGGATGAGGAATCAGAGGTTCAGAAAGGTTAAGTAAATTGCCCATAGTCGCACAACAATTAAAAATCAAGATTTAAATCAAAGTCCCGTATCTCAAGTTCAGTATACTACAGGAAGTAAGAAAGTCCAATTTGGTTCAGTTAAACAGATGCCTATTGTATGCAGAGCCCAATGCTAGGCACTGAGGGAATGCCAAAACAGACACACTTAGAATTTAGTATAGGAGATAAGAAAAGTGGTAGAGGATGGGGAAACTAGTGAAGTCTGTCTTACTCTATGTCCTCTATCTCTTAAGGTTGTAAGACACTCTCTCACCATCCCCAGAGAACTGAGTTGAGTACATAGAGGTGACAGAATACCTGTCCAAATACTGGTGTGACCAAAGGATACATCAGAGCCTAACACACCCTTGCCAGGTCAGCCTTCTTGCCAAGCAGTCAATTCATCCCCTGTTCTCTTTAAAGGAGCTAATGAACTGGCAACAGAAGAGCTCTCTTTGCACTTAGAAGGTAATCAAGGTGTCATGTCAATGGTAAGTGAATGTGTTTCTCAGTAGCAGCCTATATTGTGACAAAAACCAGCCTCCTGGCTCACAAAATAGAACCATCAAAAGAAAAAAAAATGAACATGCTGAGAAGAGATTGGTTTTCAAGTCACTTTTTTGGCCCATGTGCCCCAAATAATTTCCTGTTCACATGGACAGTAGTTCCTCAATTGCAACTCTGCAGTTTGCTTTTTGCTGCCTGGATGCCTGCATGCCTTTCCCTCCTCCCTCTCCACCCCCACCCCACAAAGAGCTTTAAAGCCCAAGGACTTGCTGAAAGCAGACATCAGCTAACTGCCTACCCAGCGAAAAGTACCAAGGGAGAGAGGAAAAAATGCAAAGGACTTCAAAGAGTCCCTGAACACAGGGCCAAGTCATTTTGAAACATGGGACTAAATTGTGTCTTCATATATGGTAACTCAGATTGTTCAGGTGCTCCAAAAAGCTGAGGCTAAACTTTAGCCTCACTGACTATTCTAAAGAATCTCTCAACTTGAAACTAAATAGTTTGATGGAATTCATCTGAGAGATAGAAGGAAGGGCTCTGCCCCCACACTGAGGGAGTCTGTGAGGTATAGGAATAAACAAGAAAGAATACAAGTAAACAATATTCGAGATGATTACATGCTGTTTTCAGCTTTACAGAGCACTTTCTTCCATTTACTGCAAGCATACTGGTCCCTAAGCTAACAACTGGCATTATTGAACTATATTCATGGCAGAGTGGAAAGAATTCTGAACTTGAAGTCAAGAAATCTGAATTTAAGTCTTGGCTCAGACACTTACTAGGTAAAGTACATCACATTGTGAAAATCACTCAACTCCTCAGAACTGCAGTATCTATACTTATAAAATGGGAGTAACTACATCCCTCACAGCATTGATATGTGGAAAATCCTTTGTACAACATCACCATGTTAACCTTGTTAACATCACCATAGCTAATATCTTGTGTTGTTCAGTCATTTTTCAGTCATGTCCAACTCTCTGTGACCCCATGTGAGGTTTTGTTAGCAAAGATGCTACAGCAGTTTGCCCATTTCCCTCTCCAGCTCATTTTATAGATGAGGAAACTAAGGCAAACAGAGTTAAGTGATTTGTCCAAAGTCACAGAGTTAGTAAGTGTCTGAGGTCAGATTTAAACTCAGGAAGATGAGTTCTCCTGACTCTTCTATTCATGGCTTCACTTAGGTGCCCCAATTATATATGGAAGCAATGCAGCATAGTGGGAAAACAAAATGTTGAATTAAAAAAAAATCACCGAAGTAAAGCTTACACCCTTTAAGCAGTAAAACTTTAGGCATTTTTTATAGGAGCTTGTTTATTATGTACTAGATACTTCTCTTTGGTGCTCAGGATATGCTGAATATCACCTCATTGACTCAAGGTTTTCAAATATTATCTTTAGCATTGTAGTGAGTAGGTGTAGTAGACAAGGTACTCTGTCTAGATTAAGGAACATCTGAGTCCAAAGACTTCCCTGATGCTCAGTAGCTCTGAAACCAGGAGAAAATCGTGTAATCTCTCTAAAGCTCAGTTTCCTTATCCATAAGGTGGAGGTTAAAATACATAGAATCTACTTTACCAAGTTGTTGAGAGATTCAAATGAGATCATGTAGGAAACATAGTTTGTAAACTTTAAAGTTGTTGTTCAGCTGTGTGTGACTCTTTGTGATTCCATTTGGGATTTTCTTGCAAAGATACTGTAGTGGTTTGTCCTTTCCTTCTCCAGTTCATTATGCCGATGAAGAGACCGAGACAAACATAGTTAAATGACTTGCCCAAGGTCACATGGTTAGTATGTGTCCAAGGCCCGGTTTGAACTCAGGAAGATGAGCCTTCCTGACTTCAGGCCCAGAACTCTATCAACTATACCACCTACCGGCCAACAGAGTATATGGAGGGAAGTAAATATTCTTTGATGTTCCTCCTTTCATGGAGATCTTTTAAAAAACTTAGGGACACTCATGAGTCTTTCAGATGATTTTTCTATAACCTCATCCTAGAAACTAGAGAAGAAAACCTTAAATGGGGTCATCAAGAGTCAGACAAGACCGAAAAAAATAGAACCACAAAAATCCATATGTAATTAAGGATAATTAGAATGAGGCTGGGAGCTAGCATTGTGGGAGGTATTCTGTGTCTGAGTGGGGCTAGGAGGACATTTTTAAGGGAAACCATTACACAGAAGGAAATAGGAAGCACTGAAGTCAACTTTGCCAAAGACCCTCCTTTGTCAGCTTCACACCATCCCTTTTGTACGTAACGCAGTCCAGTCATCATCTTACAAAAACTGCATGATCAAATCTATCTTATTTTTATTTTAACTTCATTGCTGAACACAGCTTCTTGAACTGATACAAAACACTTTCTAGAAGCACACTTGAGTTTATTTCTTACCTGTTTTACTGAATAAACAGAATAAAAACTTGAAAAGTCTTTCTAAAATCTCTACTTAAAGATTTTTATTACAATCTTTGGGTTTAACATCCCCTAAATTTCCTCCTGTATCTCTCTCCATCCCTTCTTCTAGAAAGCTATCCCTTATAATAAAGACTTTAAAGAGAGAAACAGAGAAGTAGAAAAAGAAGAGGAAGAAGGAGGAAGAAAAAGAAGGAGAAGAAGAAAAAGAAGATAAAGAAGGAGGAAAAGATGAAGAAGGAGGAAGAGAAGGAGGAAGAGGAGGAGGAAGAAGAGGAGGAAAAGAACAAGTAAGGTCCATCAACATACCCCCAAAATTTGAAATTATATGCAAAGTTCCATTCTTGTGGTCCCTGGCCACTCTTTTATTTTAAATACTTTTTATAATTTCTTGACTTATTAGGTATATTTAGTCAATTTAAATACATCTTTATTAATTTTTTGAAGGGTAGTTTCTAGCTATTATTTCACTAGGGTGTAGGCCTGGCTCCTTTTGAGCATGCCTTGTTTGACTAACATGGAGCCCAACTCTATCACATGGATAAGGGGCAGCCTCCTTGATTGGTTGTCTAAATCTTTAAAAATGGCAAGACTGAGACTTTTGCTCTTCTCTCTCTTATCTCCCCAACTCTGCCTCACCCCTTCCATGAACGTACAGGATACTGATTTCCATCAATAAGGAGAGATTCTCATGCCAATGGGCTTACAAGGATAAGAAACTCCTATTACAGAAGCTCCTTCCACTAAAGCTCTCAGTTACTTGTGGTCTTAGAGATGCATAGTCACAGAACATGTGTCCCAGGTAGAACCTGGCCTTAGGTTCTTCTTGAGGCCAAGGCTTGATCTTTAACTATTACCCTATTCCACCTCTCTGCAAATGGGTTCTGCCCATTTGCAGGAAAAAAGTTATATCCCTTCATTATTCACCAAACTAAGTTTACTCTGAAAAGTGCTGTGTTTGCTGGTTCTGACTCAAGATAAGCAAGATAAACAATCTTCTTTTTTCTGTTTTTTTTTTAAAATCCAACTCCTGATTCTCAAAGCTGAGAATGTGCCACAAAATAGGTTTCATTGATGCTGTTGTTTTTATCATTATTTTTCACATTTGCATTGGTGCAATCCCATTTCAAAACTGGTGATTTTTTTTTTCAGTTTGGAGACATCTCTACTTGGCCTGGGACAATTAGTCCCAGTTGAGGATAGGCCACTGTATTTGCTACTTGCATAGAAATTTAGTGTGTTTATTTCAATGTCATTCTTGCGCTTTTTGTCCCCCACATCCATTGTTTTTCTCTTAACTCTCCCTCCATTGATGCTTTTCCTTGTAGCAAAGAATACTATAGAAAAATCAAGTCAACTCACTAGCCTCTTCTGACTTTATATAATATATTCTGTATCTCTAGTCCCCATTTTCCTATTTAGAGGAAAGAAGATATATTTATCTCCAGTTCATTCGTTATCAGGACTCCAGATACAGTGGATAAAATCAGGAACAACTGGATTAAATCCTGACTCAGTTCACTTACTATTTCTGTGACTCTGGAAAAGTAGTGATAAGATCACTGACCCTAGATGGAGGGCCTGGGTTCAAATTCTGCCTCTGACATTTACTATTTGTGTGACCCTGAACAAATCCCTTACCTCTATGGGGCCTCAGTTTCCTCATAAAATCAAAAGTTCTTAGTTTTTTTGTGTGTCATGAAATGCCCACTGGCCTGATCTATTCTATGAACCTGGATGGGGGAAAAGTTAAATATTTATGTTGACGGACCTCTAACTGAAATTTAATGTTTCTTTCAATTACTGGTGAAGCCTATTGTGCCCTTTTCAGAATTCTTTTTTAAAGTAATTGAAAGAAACATTAAATTTCATAGACCCCCTGAAATGTAGCCACAGAACCCAGGTTAAGAAGTCCTGGATGGAGCCATTTTGGGGGTTCCTTCAGGCCCTGGACCTATAAGAAGCTGCTGCAGCATTGATAGACTGATACTAAAAATAAAATGATAATATCTGCCCCCTACCAACACCACCTTGGCAATGGAAAGAGAAAAGCTTCTTCCCACAGAACCAGCCCCACTGACAGCTTAGGACTTGGAATTAACAACAGTGGCGTAATCAACATTTGAGTTGGGATTCCTGGTGGGGGTTAATTACACTACTAGAGCAAGCCTGAGTGGCTTGTGACAATGTTGTTGGATTCATTTGGCAATCAGCTGAATCCCCTCGTTTTATATATAGCTTGTCCTCCCACTCAGGAGATCTCCTTTAAAAGTACGCTAATACATCTTGCTTTTTGTTCTCTGAATACATGTATTAAAAGCCAACTGGCAGAAATGAGAGCATGAAAACTAGATTCTGGATGGGTCTCCATGGAAAAGGAAAGTAGAATTGTGACTCACAGCCAGTCCTATGTTTGATCCTTTAATGACAGAGATAGGGGCTGGTGTTGTGATTTCTTTAGTGTAATTCACTGGACCAGTTGTAGTTGTTGCTGTTCGTTTTTTATTTTCAGAGGACTGATGACATCACAGGGTGATGTCTTGACAATGTATGTGAACTGGATTTAAGTGAGGCACAATCATACAAGAATCAGCCTCCCTCTCTCTTCCACATCCAACACAGAGTCTCAGGAAGGGCCCTGGAGGAGGAATATTGAAATAATGGAAAATACTTAGTATTCTCTGAGATCTAGACACAAAGACCTAGCCTCTGACTGTGTGCCCCTGAGCAAAGACATCTAAATTCTCCATACTCTAGAGTAATTTAAATTTATTAACCATGGAAAAAGTTAGCTATAATTTTTAAATCAATTTTCAAGTCATTTACAACTCTTCATGACCCCTTTGAGGTTTTCTTGAAGAAGATACTGAAGTGATTTGCCATTTCCTTCTTCAGCTCATTTTACTCATAGGGAAACTGATGAAAACAAGGCTAAGTGACTTGCCCAGGGTCACACAGCTAGTGAGTGTCTGAGGCCATATTCATACTCAGGTCTTCCTGACTCCAGCACCAATGTCCTGGCCTCTGTGCCATCTAGCTATGACTATAATTAACTTGCAAAAGAAATTATAATAGCATGATGTTCACAGGACCAAGCTGACTATTTTGTTTTGCTGTTGTATTTTTCCTAGGTGGGTCATTTCACTCTTAATAATCATAACACAATCATAATTTAATAATTTATATACATATGAATTTATGAAAACATGTTTAGATGTAAATTTTATTTTCATTTATTTTATATTTATTAATTATCTACCTATCCATTTATTTATATATTATATATGTACATATATATGTACAATATATTTTATTATTTCATTTGATCCTCACATAGGTAATATGTAACTGAGACAGACGTGAACCCAGGTCTTTTGACTCCAAATCCAACTCCTTTTTCCATGACACCATGCTTACAACTGGATGAAGGAGAAGTGTAGGAGGAAAAACACCTAAGGACCAGGCTCAGAAAGGAGATGGGGAGAAGAGAATGGACAATTACTTTTGTGTATTTATCTGCATCCATGTTGTTTTCCCTTTACCCACTGCAACTTCACTGAGGGCAGTAGCGATTTTGTTTGTGTGCCTTCATCGCCTTGCACACCAGAACTTAATGAATAGTTATTTGTATGAATCTATTCATACAGATCAGAAACTTGCAGACTTAGCGAGTTGATGAGGAGGAATTGAGAGGTAAAGTATCTTACCCTGGGTCACACAAATGTTACCTATAAAGAAATGAACCTGAACCTGGGAATTCCTAACTCTAAGGCTCTGTAGCTACACAACCTGGCTGAGTTTTGGCTTCTCCAAAACTCCCTGCCAGCCTGATGGTCAGTTAATAATTTTTACAAACAAAGTAAAGGGATCCAGAGCCAGGTGTTAAGTGTTAGAAAGGAGAGCTTCCAAATCAGCCAGCAGGAGAGATGGCTTGGCACTGACAGGTGAACCGAGGTTCAGGGCTGGAAAGAAAATGGAAACCATCAATACAACTGCCAAAAAAAATCATTTCATTTGGTGAGAAAAATCACTTTGTTTGTGACTCATCACTCAAAAGACTTGGACAGGAAATTCTGACCTTTGTCAAGTCATCTGGCATCAAGCACATGACTTGGTTAATAAATGTTTGTTTTTATTGAATTGAGTCAGATCATGTGTCAGTTATTAACTGACCCCTGCCACGTATGTGACTGCATGTGGCCACCCTCCCTAGCTACTCCCATTATCTCTGGGAGCTGAGCACTATGAAATCACTCTGTGTTACTCTTGGCAAACACCTACAGAAGCAGTTTCTCTGAAGCTGACTTTGAGCTGAGGTTGAGTAAGAGTAATGACAATAGCTAGTCTTTTTATAGCATTTTAAAAATTTATATAAATATAAACTCATGAAACATATATGTAGCTATATATTTTTATTATATTTTATTTGTTTGCTTATATAAATACACATGTGCTCCTCACAGCAATCCTAGGAAAGCAATATCATTATCCTCATTTTACAGATGAGGAAACTGAGGCAGACAAAGATTAAGTGACCCGTCCAGGGGCACACAGCTAGTATTTGAGGCCATATTTGAACTCAGGTCTTCCTCATTCCAGGTTTGGTGCTTTAGGGTCCCCTCCTACAGGAAGCCTTTCATAGTCTCTCTGCTCTCCCCCCTTCCCCAAGTTATTATAATTTTTTTCAGCTCCCCAAAATTAGCATCAAAGGATTTGGAGTTAGAAGGGTCAGAGTGGCTTCTCTAATGATTAGATCAATTGCCTGGCAGCTTGTGGGCTTAGTTTTAGGGAGGGACAATAAAATTTGGTTTTGTAACAAGGAGGCAAGGAGACAGGAGATTGTGATGGAAAGGGTACTGACTTTGGTGGCAGGAGGACTTGAGTTCAAAGACCAATCTTGCTACTTAATAATATGACCTCGGGCAAGTCAGTTCTTTCTGAATCTCAGTTTTTTCACCTTTATAATGAGGAGGTTGGACTAAAAGACTAGATTCTTTCCAGTTCTTAGTCTATGAATCTATGAAAATATTATCCTATAAAATGCTTACAGAATTTTCTATTAAAAAAAAGACAAAAAACCAAGAAAAAAGAAGAAAAAGCAGGGAAGAGAATGCTTGATCTTAAAAATCCACCCAGAACTGTCTATAACCTAGTTTTAAGACTTTCTGAAGGATCCAGGTGCCATATGACACAGAGTACAGTAAAAAAATTCGAAACCAGGAAAGTAACGGTGCATAGAAGGTCTTTTCAGAATTACAATGTTGAAAACAAATGTCTTCTTTATCAAGTCACTAATAACTATCTCCACTTTTGTGTGACTTTTGAAAATATGGCTCTTGAATACCCATGTGTTCTCAACTTGGCATCCACGAACTTATTTTTTTAAAATTTGATAACTATTTCAACATAATTGGTTTCCTTTGTAACATGCATTTAAATTTTATGCATCCAACAGGAGGAGGTAAGGGAAGGCTTACTGTTTAAATGAATGTCTATTATGGGAAGGCCTGGTAGGGAATACCTACTGTGTGCCAGGTACTGTGCTAAGCATTTGACAGAGTATCTCATTTGATCCTCACAACAACTTTGAGAGGTAGATACATAATTATTCCCCATTTTACAGTGGAGGAAACTAAGGCAAATAGAGATTAACTGACTTGCCCAGAGTCACACAACTGGTAAGTATTTGAGGCAAGATTTGAATTCAGGTCTTCCTGTCTCCAGGACCAGTGCTCTATCTAGTGGATCTTTTTTTTTAGGTCAGCTAGAAGGGGTCCATTAATTTTTACCAGTTTGCCAAGGGGATCCATGACACAAAAGTCAAGAGTAGAAATAAAACAATGAACAAATGAAAGATAAAAAATCTATGAATCTTTTTATAACCAATTATTTACAATAAAAAGCAATGGAATCATCAAATTTGGATTCTAACATTACAAGCCCAGATTTATTTACAGAGGAAAATAGAAATGACACTGAATAAAACAAAGATAGGGAAAACAGCTAAACTAGAACAAATAAAGGTATCACGCTAGAGATGAAGGTCATTTAAAGGCATCCTGGGATTGAATCTCAAGGTGTCTGAAGGAAGGAAGGTACCAGAGGAATGCAGAAAAAACTCCCGCATTATCATATCCAAGTGCCAAAGACGGGGAGCATGGTGGTTAAGGTGTTGTCATTGAAATCAGGAAAACCTGAGAGCTTTCCAGCATGGGCACATTCAGTGGAAAGGAGGAGCTAGACAATGGAGTGATATGTTCAAGTTATAGCAGGCAGACAAGTGTAACTGAGTCATAAAGTGCAGGGAAGGGAGTGAAACATAAGTTAGGTAGAAAAGGTGGGAAGTGGCCTGACTGGAAAGAACTTTAAATGCCAAACAAATGTTTAATCATGAGCTTACAATGAAACTCCCCTCCCTCTCACTTCTCTCTCTCCCTGTGTGTGCCCCTCTCTCTCACCTTTCTACCCTTCCTCTCTCTCTCTCTGCCTCCCTCCTCTCTTTCTCTCTGTCTCTACTTCTGTGTCTCTCTGTGTGTCTCTGCCTCTTTCTCATCTTCCTTCCCTTCTTATCTCTCTCCCTCTGTCCTCTGTGTCTCCCTTTCTCTCTCTCTGTCTTTGTGTGTCTCTTTTTTTATCTTCCTCTCCCTCCCTCCTTCCTCTCTCTGTTCCTCTTTCTTTCTGTCTCTCTGTGTGTCTTTCTCTCTGTCACTCTCTCACCTTCTTTCCCTTCTCTTTATCCCTCTTCTCTCTGTCTCTTTGTCTGTCTCTTTCTTTCTATATCTCTCTCTCTTTGTGTCCCTCTGTCTCTCTTTGCCTCTGTGTGTGTGTCTCTGCCTTTCTGTCTCTCTCTCTTACTTTCCTTCCCATCCCTTCTTCATCTTCCTCCTCTCTGTCTCTCTTTCTCTGGATCTCTGTCTGTCTGTCTCCCTCCCTACTTCCCTTCCTTCTTTCCCCCCAATACAAATGAACTTTCAGAGAAAAGTAGAGAACTTCATATAGCTCACATATTTTTTGTAGACCCCATACTACTTAGAATAATGCATTACACTTAGTAGATACTCAATAAGTATCTCTTAATTGATTAGCAGTTAAACGCTTATTTCCAATCACTCTAACAACAAAAAAGAATTGATCCCCATTAATACTAAAATAAGTAAATAGATAGATGAATAAATGAATAAATAAATAAATAGACAACAAATGAATGAATAAATTAATGAATGGATAAAAGAAACCTTAGCGTCAGGAAGAAGGATCTCTCTTGCCACATGTGATTTTCAGATTTAGCTAACAGTAGCAACCAATTTGGATAAAGGACAAGCATTTTGGCTAGAATAGCTAGAAAGTTGATATTATAACTCTAAGTGAGGTATCATTTTGGGAGGGAAACAACTCAATTAGACCAAGGTAAGTCTAGCTTCATTTCCTCCCCTTTGTCCCAACAGAAGATTGCTCAAGCAGATACAGTGTTGATTTTGCAAGGGTGGGCAACATTCCCATGCCACCTCATATTTGGATTGTACAGAATAAACCAAAACTGAGAGTTAGAGAGAAAAAGAGCAAGCAAGAACAATAGAGAGGTAGAGATGGAGAAACCGAGATGGAGGGGAGTGAGGGAGAGGAAGAGGAAGAGAGGGGAAGAAGGGAGGGAGAAAAAGAGAAAGAGTGAGGGAGAAAGGGAGGAAGAGGAGGAGAGAGAAAGAGAGAAAGGGAAGGAGAGAGAGGAAGAGGGGGGAGGAGGAAGAGGGAGAGAGAAAGAAAGAGAGAGAGAGGATGTGAATGAATTTGTGTGCACATGTGAAGTGCTTACTACATGTAAGATGAAGATATACACAGATATAAGCAAGCTAGACAATCCTTGCCTTCAAGGAGCTTGTACTCTAAGGCAAGAGAAGACAAGAGATACTAGAAAGGGGGAGGGTACAAATGGTGGCATGGCGGTCATAGAGATGTTCAGGAAGAAAGGTGGAGGCCTAGATCCAGACAAGATAAGATGAAACCTTGCTAATCAGAACCCAGCATGGTTCTAGGGGCAGAATCCAAGGTTCTGGTAGGGAGGATGTATAGACTTGAAATGTCTCAGTTGAGGCTTCTGGGATTTCAGTTTATGGCAATGCTTAGTACCTATCCTGTGCAATGGAAGGTATTATGAGTGGTACAGTACCCTGGCGTAAGAGGAGTTGATTTGCAATTCTACCTCTGATGCTTACTGTTTGTGTGACCTTAGGCAAGTCACCCAATCTTCTTGGGTCTCACTTTATCCATTTATAAAATGAGGGCATTGGTTGGACTAAATCTCTTCTGAAGTCCCTTTCAGCTTTAGATCTATGGCAATAAGACACAACACACAAACACACGCACATCTCTTGTCATGAGAAATTGCATCACTAATTATCAATAAATTATTATAAATCATTTCATAGGATTGTAAATATTGAACTAGAACAAATCTCAGAGGTCAGTCAGTCCAATTACTACCTTCTATAGGTGAGTAAGCTAAGACCCAGAGAAGCTAGATAACTTACCCAAGGTTGCTCAGGTAATAAGCATTCAAACAGGATTTGAACCCAGGTCTTAGAGCTCTTTCCACTAAACTACACTTTTATTCATAAGCATGTTAAGCACATACTGAGTGTCCAACACTGGGCTAGGCTCTGGAGATTCAGCGACAGAAACAGAGCTGTCCCTCCTTTCAAGGAATTCATAATACAGGAAACGCATGCAGCAAAAACCATTTGGGGATGCAGTACTTAAGTTGATCTTATAAGAAATCTAGGAACTTTTAAGAATTAAAGGTGAGGAGGAATGTATTCTAAGAAACGAGAAGGAATCCTGCAAAGGCACCAAAATAGGAGATGGGAATGTCGTATATGGGGAATAAGAAAAGAGCAATTTTACATTAATGGAGTGGACTTCAGGAATTGGTGTAGTCATCTGAAAAGGAGTTTGGAACTGTGTCTAGAAGTTACTAATATATATACCTTTAAGCCTGGGAATACCACTATTTGATCTATATCCTCAAATGAGAATAAATAAGATAAAGCACCAAGCAATATTTCAAACAACAATTTTCGTGGAGGCAGAGCTCTTGAAACTAAGGAAGTGTTCATTAATTAGAAAATTTCTCAACAAAGTGAGGTATAGGAATAGATTCTACAAGAAATGAGGAGGGCTTGGATGAACTGATTAAAATTGAATTAAGTGGAATCAGGAAAGCAATTTATAAAATAACAACACTGTAAAAAAATTAATAATTTTGAAAGACATGAGAACTCTAATCGATGAAATATCTAAACATGATCCCAGAGGATCAGTGGTAAAGATTGCTACCTACCTCCTGAGAGAGAGAGAGAGATGATATGCAGAATGAGATACACCATTTTGGATATAACTAAAGTGGGATTTTCTTTTACTTGACTACACATATTTGTGACAATGGTTTTGTTTTCTCTTTATTCCAGTGCAGGGAGGGAAGGGAAAGATTGAAAGGCAGTAAATAATTCTTGGTTGAAAAATAAAATTAACCTTTTCCCCCCAGACAAAGTAGGCATTCTGGCTGAAATGTAGACTGGTGATGGATGGACAGTATTGTGCTTTAAGCCTGGTAAAGGAGCCTAGAGCCAGATCATGTGCACCTTCAAATGCCAAACAGAAAGATCTGTATTCTATTTTAGGAAATAGTGAGTTACTAGACCCTCTTAAACAAAGTTGTGACTTGGTCCAACTTGTGCTTTAGGAATATCCCTTGGGTAACTATATAATGGATGGAGTAGAGAAGAAGAAAGTCTAGTTATAGAAAGATGAATTAGGCCTTAAATACTCTCATGGATCAGAGACCTGTAGTATGGCATAAAATTACTGGTTATCATGCAGGTAACAACAATTAATGCTTACATAGCACTTACTATGTGCTAAGCTCTGTGATAGGTGCTTCATAATTATTTTCTCATTTCATCCTCATAACAACCCTAGGAAGTAGGTACTATTCTGATCATTGTTTTACAGAGGAGGAAACTGAGGCAAAAAGGTTAAGTCACTTGTCCAAGGTCATATAGCTATTAAGTGGATTTGAACACATAGCTGAATTTGAACTCAGGTTTTCCTGCTTCAAAGGCCATCACTCTATCCACTGCACCATCTACTTGCTAGACCATGCCAACTAACTGCCAGATGCAATAAAACCTAGTATCTCCCTGATTCTGCATGATGCAGAAGCTTACAGTATCATGTACTAATCATGTACTAGCATGGAAATAAGTCATGAATACAGTCACATTTATATTGGCAAACTCAACTATATCATTACCATGGTTGAGTGATGTCACTTAAAGTAGCTACTTAGAGTAGCTAGGTGGCAGCTGGTAGTGGACAAAGGACCAAGAAGATGTTAAGCACATGGCATAGCTAGTGGGGACCCAGAAGCAGATGGTTCCAACTAGAAGGATGGTTCCAAACACAGCCCAAGTTCTTTGGAGGACTAACAAGAATGAATCAGAGCCCTTGTCTCAGAGCATCTGGGGTAGGGGACATAATATCAGAACCGAGATTGAGGTCTCATATCCAAGAAAAAGACAGAGACCCAGTTCCTCAATTGCATCACAAGGCAAGGGATTTGGTCCCAATGAAAAAGAACAAAGAGATAATTTCCGAGCAAGATGAGAAGCAAGAGTGACTTGATATACTCGGATCAAGGGGACCTTGGATTCCCTTTGTTTGGAGGGCATGGTTTGACCCCAAAGCCTGAGGCAGGGCTAAGCCAGAGGATGGGAATTCCAGGACCCCAGCTGAAGGAAAGAAGTCTAGGGCCAGGTGAGCCATTACTCAACAGTGAAGAGCCCGTTATCTTCTGCAGCAATAAGACTGTCATCAGAAAGATTGCTGGAAAAGCAGGATGGAGGAATAGCTAAACCTCCTGTCAGAGAGAGAAAACCTCAAAAGGCACAGAACATCATTCTTGCAGAAGGAAATGAGGATCCCAACAGCAGGACTGAAACAGAGTGGGTGGAATTGAAGGGAAATATTTATCAACACATAGTTAACACTCATGGCTATAAAAAGGCACAAGGATCTGTTTGACAACAACAGGAGAATGCAGCCTAGATCAATAATAAAATAATCAGTCAATTAATAAATATTAATTAAATGCCAACTATGGACCAGACACAAAGGTAAGCTCTGCAAAAAGTAGTTAGCACACCATTTCACCCAGGAATGTGCTCATATGGAAGTCCATCTTATAGAGGATAGATGGTGGATGCCATAACAAAGGTCTGAAAATTATCAATGGGTCAAATGGTATAGACAATACAGTACAATACATGTTTGGTTTTTTTTCCTGTGTTGTATCTTTTTGTTTTTGTTTGCTTTTTAGGCAATTGGGATTAAGTGGCTTGCCTTGATTCACATAGCTAGTAAGTGCCTGAGGCTAGATTTGAACTCAGGTCCTTTTGACTCCAGGGTCACTGCTCTATTCACTGTGCCACCTAGCTGCCCCTACACTGCTTATTAAGATCAATGTAGAAAGACAGTATACTGGAGTAAAAAAAATGCCACACACTTAACCTTGGTAGCCTTTCCCAACCTGGTTGCAGCCTACTTTTTCAGGCTTATTACACATTACTCCCCTTGCATGTATTTTATGTTCCAGGCAAGCTGCCCCACTTGCAGTTACCTATACATCACATTTCATCTTCTACCTCTGTGCCTTTGCATAGGCTATATCCTGTCCCTGTAATACCCTCCATCCTGATCTAAACCTCTCAGAACCCTGATCTGTCTTCAAGACTCAGTTCAAGGGCCACCTTCTATAAGATGCTGGTTGTAATGGTTCTGCTTATTAGTACTAGTCCAATTAATATTTATGTTAATGATAGGGTCTATGATCCCTTCCATCTGTGACTTCTTATAAGCCTATGAGTCTGTGAATTATTGTGGGGCACGGTGGTACCAGGTGAGGGAGAACATATTCAGTTGGTTCTGAGTCAATAAGGACTCTTGGGCAGTCTTTTTATCCACATTTGGGGCAGAGGTAAGAGAGAGGATGACAGCATATCACAGAAAAGGCAGCCACTTTTCTTTTGAGTAAGAGTAGGTAGAGAAGATAAGGCTTCCTTTCATCAAACAATTTTGGTTCTTTAGGGAACATTGTGTTGATATGATAGTCAAAGAAATCTGAGGATACAGTGCCTCAAAATTCAAGGGCAAGTGACGTGATTATTTAACCCCACGTGGAAGGAGAAGAATCTATATAGCACAGATATAACATATAGCAGGCACTTGATGAATATTTATTAGAGGATCATAGAGTTTTTAGTCTATTGGGTCTAACTTGTATTTTCCACACGAGGGAACCAAAGAAGAGAGGTTAAGTGATTTGCTGGGTCACATGACTAGTAGCTGTCATCCTACCTCCAAGAGTAGCGTCCCATCCACTAGTCCCATTGGCAGATGACCTGTGGAGCAAACTCTACAAGATTTTAAAAATGAATCAACATTTATGAATCAGTTACTATGTGCCTGGCACTGGACTAAGCAGTTGGAGAGACAAAGAAAATGTTCCCTGACTCCAAGGAGCTTACATTCTAATGGGGGTAATAACATGTATAAATCAAAACCTACAAGATAAATACACTGAGTATGATAGTCAACCTGTCAGAGGATGACCATTAACAGTTAATGGGTCCAGGTAATACCTTGTAAAGGAAATGACATTTGAAGTGAGTCTTAGAAGAATTCAGTGATGCTAAGAAATTGAGAAAGATGGCATTTTAGTCATGGGGAACAATCAGGGCAAAGCATAAATAGAGTTTCTTGGACAAGGAACAGAAGTAGATCAATATGGCTAGATCACAGATGTGTGGAGGGGAATAAAATATTAGAAAGAATGGAAAAAAATGGAAAGAGCTGGGTTGTGATGATAATTTAAGTGGCAAGATCTTTCCCATTCATTAATAGGCCCATGGGACCTGCTTAAATCACATGGAAGCCTAAGTCACATGTGGTGTGAGGAGCTTGCTGAATGGGTGAAACAGGAAGGCTGAAGCAGAACTGAGAGGAAATTGGTCAGAGCAGTCAGAACTGAAGGACGCAGGCAAGCAAGCAGCTTGCTGTGAGTGAAAGAAAAGCATTTTGCTTAAGGGTCTCTGTTTGTGATTTGTTTAAGAGAGCTGATTTGTGGGAAGCCTAACAGAGGGAAGACTTGGGACTGGTGTTGCCCTCTGCATTGTTATTGTGTATGGATTTATTTGTTACTATGATGGATTTGGCTTTCTGCTGTTGGGATTGGGCTTTCTGGTGTCTGAATAAATGTTTTGGTTCTGTCTTCCATGTGGAGAGTCTGTTGTATTTTGCAATTCAGAATTGCATTGGCATATTCATGGCCACTGTAGGCACTATGAATATAGAAGATCTATGACAAAGGATACTATATCTGATCCCACGATGATATGGAACCACTGAAGTGTATTGAGAGGGAAGAAAATAAGTATTTAAGTGTCTACTATGTTTCAGGCCCCATGCTAAGTACCTTATAAGAGATTTATCTCATTTGATCCTCACACCAACTGTGAGAGGTAGGTGCTATTATTAGCCCCCATTGGACAGTTGAGGAAATTGAGACTGGCAGAAGTTAAGTGACTTGCCCAGGGCTCTATAGCAAATAAGTATCAGACTGGATTTGAACTCAGGTCTTCCTGACTTTAGGGTTCATGTTTTCTCCACTGCACAACCTAGCTGTTTCTAGGTATTCCCCTAAGTACCAAAGGATACTGGTCATCAGTATAACCTGATGGAAAGAGGACTGTACTGATTCAGAAAACCTAGGTTCCAGTCTCAACTCTGTTGTTCACCAGCTGTATAATGTAGAGACAGTGATAACATCAAAGATTTACAGCTGGAAGTGGGAGTACCTTCTAGTGGGTCTCCCTGACTTAAGATTCTCCGTACTTTACATGACTGGCAAAGTGATTTTCCCAAAGAGAAAATCTGACACATCGCTCTCCTCCTCAATACGTTCCAGTGGTGCCCAATTGCATATAAAGTCACATATAAACGCCCCTGTTTGACTTTTATAGCCATTCTCAACCTGGTTGCAATATATCTTTCCAGACTCATTATATGTTCTCTTCCATCACTCCCTGATCCAGTCCATCTGGTCTTCTCTCCATCTCCCTTTCCATTTCATTTCCAGTGCCTGGAATGCTCTCTTCCTTACCAGTGCTTCCCAGAGTCCCTCTCTCTCTTTAGGAAGCAGCTAAGTACCATCTTGTACAGGGCATCTTTCCTGATGTTCCTGAACTGTTCATCGCCTTCCTCCTAAACTACCTTGCATTTAAGTACTTTGCGTATATTTGTATTATTCTGTACATATTTATACATGTGCTGTGGATTTCTAGTTAGGAGTTAAGCTCCTTGGGGGCAAGGACCATTTTGTATCTCTAGTATTTCAAAAAACCCCAAGCATGCAGTAGGCACTTAATAAATGCTTGCTGATTGGTTGAAGAAATTTATCCTCTATAGGAGAAAACTTTCCCAGTCGCCTAATGCTGGTGCTTTCCCTCTTATAATTTTCCTCCATTTATTCTATCTGTATCTTGTAAACATAGTTGTTTACATGTTGTCTTCCCTATCAGATCATGGGCATCTAGAGGGCAAGAAATATTTTTGCCTCTTTTTGACTCTCCAGTCATGTGCACGGTAAGTGCCTAATAAATGCTTGCTGCCTGTCTAAAGGCTGTGGCTTTATAAAATGAAGAGGATGGACTAGATGAATTCTGAGAAGTCTTTTATGTCTAAGTCCTATGATCTTGTGTCTGACCTCAGTGTCTCTGCCCTAGTGAGCAGCACAGGAACATGTGCTGAATAAATATGTGTTGGCCATGATGATGTAACCCTGGCCCCTTATCATGGGAATAAATAACAAAATGCACAGGCATGCAGTAACATGCCCCAAGGCAGTCCAGCTGTTTCAAAAACAATCTCTTGATGAAAGCTAGGACTAAGGAGAAAATTGTAAAAAGCAGACAGAGCTGTCAGGAACCAATAACAGGACGCTGCGGTAACATCTCAGGACAGCTTTGGCTCC
The DNA here is from genome assembly GCA_028658325.1 of Potorous gilbertii. NCBI lineage: Eukaryota > Metazoa > Chordata > Mammalia > Diprotodontia > Potoroidae > Potorous > Potorous gilbertii. Next base: position 123,793 of record JAQQSK010002674.1, on the reverse strand, counting down.
AAGACTGGGTAATTCCCACATCAAAAGAGTCACTGATTGACAGCTCTGTTCAAAGTCATGTGTCTCCTTTGTCTACTTGGAGTTGCTGTCCTTAAATAATTGCAGCCCACAAGTGGTGATAGAGGGAGTGAAAAAACTCAGGAAGCTTCTGCTGATTCAGAGAGTCTCTGATATTATGATCTCCCAGCATCCCTAGGTTTCCCATAGCTCCCTGGTGCTCCTTTGAAAATCAGATCTAACCTTGATTTTCCTCTTAAGAATGTGGGAGATTTTAAGAGATTTTTGCACTAGAAAAGTAAAGCTATATAGAGTGTAAGAACTGGGAGAGATCTTAGAAATCATGTTATATGACTTTTATGGATGAGGATGGGGAAGTAATTTACAGTCAAGAGCAGGAGAGGACAGAAAATTTTACAATATTTATAATGTTCAAATAGATCATTAGGTAAGAATTTATTAAGTGCTAACTGCATTCCAGGCTTTTGCTAAATGCTAAGAATAAAAAGGCATCAGTAGTCCCTACCCTCAAGGACCTTACAGTCTAATAAGGAAAGACAATATGTAAATAATGACAAAAACATAAGACAGACAGACTATAGGAAAGTAATTTCATAAGGGAAGGTACTAGCCACTGGGTGTTCTGGGAAAGACCTCTTGCAGAAAATAGGACTTGAGAGGAGTCTTGAAGGAAGCCAAGGATTCTGAGAGGCAGAAGTGAAGTAGAAGAGCTTTCTACCTGTGGGGGACATCAGTGCAAAGACGAAGAGATGCATGACAGATAGAGTGTTTGAGGAACAGAAAGGAAGCCAGACTAGCTGGATTACAGAGTGTGCAGAAGGGAAGGGAACATTAGAAGACTGGACAAGTTATAAAGAATTTTAAATGCCAACCCAATGACTCTATATTTGCAGTGGATAGTAGGGATCAGATGAGTTTACTGAGTGGGGACATGAGCAGACTAGATGCTCATTTTGATAGCAAAGTGTAATACAAATTGAAGTGGGAGAAATCTGAGGTGGGACGACCAATGAAGGGACAATGCTTCAGCAAGAGGTGATTAGGGCCTGTGAACAGAGAGAAAAGACATTTGTAAAGGTACAAATGGCAACATTTGTTGCATGTAGATGTTTAATAATTCTGCCATAAGAAATAGCACATCTATGGAATTCAAAGAAGTTTAAAAATTCTTATATAGGGATGTCAGATGGAAGTGGGCAGCTAGGTGACACAGTGGATAGAGTGCCAGATCTGACGTCAAGAAGACTCATCTTCCTGTCTTCAAATCAAGCCTTAGACATTTGCCCACTATGTGATCCTGGGCAAGTCACTTAACCTTATTTAACCCAGTTTCCTTATCTATAAAACAAATTGGAGTAGGAATGGCAAACCCTGCCAGTATCTTTGCCAAAAAGACCCCAAAAGGGATCATGAAGAGTTGGATACAATTTAAACAAGTGAACAACAAAAAACACAGACATTTAATAAAGGCCTGTGGAATGAATGCATGAATTGAATTGATTAAATGAAGGAACATCCACTGAAATTCTATTGATTAATTTTTTGGAATTGGTAGGAAAAAGGCAAAAGTAGGGACTTCCTTAAGCTTTTGATGATATTGCTAAGGTCTTATTTAAAAGGAGCTTTTGATTTTCAGAGAAAAACGATAGCTTTACAGAGCCATTTAAAAACCACCGGGATCCCTAGAATCTTTAGTATGGTAGCATCAAGAAGAGATGGCATATTTGGGATTGTTCAAGAGATAGCATTTTTCGTTTTACTCAAAGGCTGTGAGCCAAAGCAAAACCAGTCATTGTGGGACTGACAAAGAAAGAAGAAAGGGAGGCTTAAATGAAGTGGAGCTAACGTTCTGCTACCTCGATTCTGCCATGTCCTTTTAAATGTTCTTGAGACTGAGGATGCTGTTACCCTTCAGAATCCTGCCATATCCTCAAGGGAACCATTTGAACAACCTATTTGATGTCCACTCCATCTATCTGTACATAGTTTGGTGCCAATCACCTTGAATGTATGAAGTTTAAACATGAGACAAAAGTCAAAGGCATTTTCAGTGTTTAAGTAGCCACTAGAGCAAAGAGATATCATTAAAGAACATGAGCCAAACATCTATTCCTGACTACTTCAGGAATAGATGCAAAAGAAAAACTGACTCCAAAAATCTTAGGATACACTTAGAGAAGGAAGGAATCTTAGAGTTCATCTAACCTAAACCCCTCATTTTACAGATAAAGAAGCTGAGGCCCCGCAAAGTTAAGTAACTTGCTCAAAGTCACCTATGAAGTAAGCATCAGAGGTAGGATTTGAACCCAGGTTTTCTGACTTCAGAATCAATGTTATTTCTACTCTCCTCCAAATGTTGGGAAGATTTTTGCTTCCTTCCTTAATAATCCTAGCATTCTCCAAGGGGACAGCAGACTAAAATATAAAGCTAAGACAATCTCAGTAGAACCACTTTGGTTCAATATTTATTGATACCCCTTCTTCCCTCTTCACCTGTTGTATCCTTAATCATGCTTTGTGGAACAATTCAACTGAAATGCTATCTCTTCCAGGAAGCCTTTCCTGATCCCTCTATTCAATAATGACCTTGACCTTACAAAACCCAGTACACTCTTCTAAAGCATACATACAATACTACATATACTAGTTATCTGTGTATCTTACCCCCATATCAGACTTCAAGTCATCATTCCTCCTCTCCATTCCAGATAAAACAGGCCTAATTTAAGAGAGCAAGGATTAAGGCAAAGATGCAATCACTCACTCCCATAGGTTCCCAAAGTGGGGAATATTGCTGGAATGATTCAGGGGTCAGTAACAGCCTTGAATGCAATGGCGGTGTGTGTTGAACAAAAATAAGGGGCGGGGTGTGGAGGCATAAGGCAAGAAAGGGAAAGAAGAGATGAAAATTTTGAAAAACCATTCATATTTGTTTCATCTATTGTGTAACAGAGTTAAAGTTGTAGTGATTACATTATTTTCTAAATAAGCACACAAATACAAGTTATAACTGATCGTTGGCCAAGTCCACTGACAGGTCTTAACAAGCAAGTGTTGGTAAGTGTTACACATTGTCAGGAAGTGCAGTATGCACTGACAGGAATATGTGTGTGTGCAATGACTTGTTTACAATATGATACTACATGGTTATATGATGTGATATTGCATCATCAAAATTTCAATGCAAGGACAAAAACTCACAGATTTAAAATAAATTTTTAAATTTAACATGTCATTTTAAAAAAATATTCTTAGAAATGCCACAAATTTCTAAACAAAATATTAAAGTGTTAAAGAAAGTAATTTTCCAGGAGGTACTGAGTATTTTTAAGGAAGGCAGTAAACCAAATAAGTTTGGGAACTTCTGACTTACTCCATGAATAACTGTAGACAAGAATCTGTAGTCCTCACTTTCCTTATGTAAAAAAGGAAAGAGTTGGATCAGATTACATCTGACTTCTCTTCTAGCTCTAGTCCATGATCCTATAATCTATAACCTGGATTTCAATCTTATTTCTGACATTTATGAATTAAAATTCCTTAGGAGGGTTCTAACTTCTCAGAGCCTCAGTTTCTTCATTTCTGAGATAACTGGGATTGAATGGTTTCTCTCCAGCTCTGCATTTCTGTGAAATAGCACAAGCCTTAAACCTAGATTATGATGGCATTGCCTGGAATAATTCGAGAGGTGGATAAGTGGAGAGAGCTCACAGGAAAGATGAAGGAGCCCAGTTTTTATTCTATTGAATTCAGTCAGACTTTAAGAGCTTAAAGGGTTTTCAAATTTATCTCATTTATCTGCACAAAGCTTGAAGGCAGAACATCCTCAGGAAACCTTTATACGTGTGTGTGTGTGTGTGTGTGTGTGTGTGTGTGTGCGCGCGCATGCACACTCTCTGTAGTTCTATAGTTCAGCTCAAAAGCAATAATGAATGAGAAGCATATGAGCTTCTGATCCTTTGGGATCACCAGAAAAACCCTATTTTTCCAATAGGTTTTGAAAGATCAAGGACTGGATCAGATCCTTTTTTTGTGAGAAAAACATTAGATCAGCTGCTATGGAGAGCCAATGCTCACTGACCTCTTCGTAATCTAGAAGAATAAGAGACTAATTTATCCCCACTCTCCTCAATCTTTGCCAAGTCAGAGGCTAAGACGAAGCAACCTAAGTTACAAACCTTAGCGAAAGAATTCCACTAGGAATCATTTTTTCCTCTACAGCCCAGATGCACTTGTTGAATTTACTAGTCACTTAATCATTTGGCAAGGAGTTGGTGTCTGAGGCCAGATTTGAACTGAGGTCTCCCTGACTCTGAGCCCAGCTCTCTATCCACTGAGTCATCTAGTTGACACTAGGTGCAGTTAGGTGCAGCAAGGTAAAGTTAGATTCAGTGAGGTGGAGTTAGGTGCAGTAAGGTGCAGTTAGGTGCAGCAGTGGGGTATAGTTAGGTGCAGTTAGGTAGTGCAGTGAATAAACCGCCTGGCCTAGAATCAAGAAAACTTGAATTCAATACCAGCCTCAGATTTTCATCGTGGGCCATCTCCAGTTGTCCTGGTCTTTATCTGATCACTGGACCCAAAAAGCTCCAGAGGAGAAAGTGAGTCTGGTGACTTCACACAGACCTCCCTCATTTAAATCTAATTCAGTTGTAAGTCATGGCATCCTCTCCTTGATTGCCACAGACCTCTTTGAAAACAAAGGAGAAACAATAACATTGGACAAGAATTTATTTAGTGTGTACCATGGGCCAGGCATTGTGCTAATTAGGGGTCCTCCAGGCCACATGCGATCCTCTAGGTTCTCAAGGGCAGCACTTTGACTGAATCCAAACTTCACAGAACAAATCCCTTTCATAAAAGGTTTGTTCTATAAAACTTGGACTCAGTCAAAAGGCCACACCCAAGGATCTAGAAGGCCATATGTGACCTCAAGGCCACAGGCCCCCACTCCTGTCTAGGGGAGAATAGAAAGAAAAACGGTCATAGTTATGCCTTTAAGGAGTTGATTTTCTACCAGACAGTGTTAGAACTTTAAAAGGCCTTAGATATTACCTAGACTTGTCTGAATACCTCTCAGGAATGCCACAATGCCCGAGAGGTTGAGTACATATATATTCTAACAAGGAGGTCATTCCATATATCTTACCATAACTTTAAACTGCTCCCTTTTTGACTTGTTCCATCCTTATACACTTCTATGTGTATATATCTGATGGGTCCCCTATTTGCCATATCTTAGTGCTATTTGCTAAATTTTATGAGGGAAGAGACAATACCTTATTTATCTTTTGATTTTCTCCCGTGCCTAGCATGGTACCTGTATAATGTAGTGTGTGCTACCCACCCTCACTCTAGCAAAATCTCTTTTAACTGTAATCCTAACCACTGGAAAGTTCAAGGAATTATATTTAGGAATTGTTTACTTTGGCTCACTCTTTATTTAGCTTTTATGGGAAAAACAAGTAAGTGTAAAAGTTTTAGGAGTAAGGACTCAGAGTAGTCTTTGTCAATACTTGTGTTCCTTCTTTCTCTCACCTCTAAGCATCTCAAATGTCTTTCAAGGCTCAGTTTATTTCCCCCAGGTAATGATGCCCTCTCCCCTTGTTCCTCAAATTCCTCATGTACATTCATACAAACACACATGCACACACACACATAATGTTGCTTTCCTACTGGAGAATTTAAGCTCCTTGAGGGAAGGGATTATTTTGTTTTAGTAATCCCAGTGCCTAATACAGTGTCAGACACATAGTAGGCACTTAATAAATGATTGTTGATTGAATGAGTGAATGAATGAATTAGTAGGCTTTTAATAAATGTTTGTTGAATGAATAAGTATAAGATGCTTGCTTAATCCTATAAAGGACTTGACAAAGGGAAAATATATTTTTTTAAAAAACATTCTCATTAATAATTTAGATCAACTGCCTGCTCTTCCAGGCAATGAATTATAAGAAACTTCTTTGAATTTCTGTGACTTTGTAAAAAAAGTTTTTTAATGTATCACAAAGTTGTTTAATGGTTTTATTATAAGAGCTAATAAGCACCGAGGAGTAGGTATTCACAGCAGAACACAGAATTCTCACCACAAGATGCCCATTAAGTGTAAGAGAAGTTGAGCTCAGCTGAAGCAATTAATCTCCTTTTGAGATCTCTGCACAGTTTTCAAGTTAAAATGCGGACCTGAAGGTCAGTGTTGATTGTATAGCAAATACAATTTAGCATTATTGAAGTGAGATCATTTTAAATTCCTTGTTAGGCTCTGTTTCAATATGTTTTTAAAGTAATATTTGTATTACTCATTTGTCACTGGAAAGATAAATAATTCTCTACTCCAGAATGCCTCAAGTAGGAAATAACTTCTTGGGGAGGCAAGATCTTGGTATCACAATAAGGGCACAAAGGAAGGGCCACAGGGATGAGAAAATCATAGGATGACAGATTTAGAAGAGGTCATTGACTCTAAATATCTTCCTTACAGATGAGGACACTGAGTGACTTGCCCAGGGGTCACTAACAAGAACCTGATGCAGAATTCAAACCTAGGTCTTCCTGACTCCAAGTTCAATTCCCTTTTCAATATGCCAAGCAGAAATCTGGGTTTTAGTCAATTTTCACTCTACTGTAATGTTGCTTTGTGTACCTGAGCAAGTTGTGTCTCTGGGCCTCAGTTTCCTCACTTGTAAAATGGTGAACTCTACTGTCCTTTCAGTTCTAACAGTCAATGGACATACACAGTATTTGTGGCCCCAATATAAATATTGTATAATTATAAATTATAATTGTATAATTATAAACCAATCAACAAGTATTTATTAAGCATGTATCATATGCTAAGAATTGTTCAATGTCATAGAAAAAACAAAATGAAACAGTCTCTGCCATCAAGGAGTTTGTAGACTATTGGAAGAAACTCCATGTACACATATATGTATATGCAAAATAAAAACAAGCTAATTTTAAGGAGGAGGCACTAGCAGCTGAACAGATAAGGACAGGCCTGTACAATTCAGGACAGATTAAGTGAAGTCTCATATAGTTGCATGAGAAAAAAACCTCAATAAAACATAAAATGCCCCATGGAGGGAAAAAACTTAGATTTGAAGTGAAAGGACCTGGGTTTGAATTCTTCCCTGTATATCTGATCAAGTCATTTTTCCTTTCTGTGTCTCAATTATCTCCTTTATAAATTGAAGGAGTTGGACCAAGCAGTCTCTCTTGTCCTTTGCAGCTCTGAATCCTATGATCCCATGAATAAATATGCAAAGCAAAAAAAAAATTGTCACAACAAAATTCTCCCATTAGAGAAAACCAGAAGTTGAAAATAACCCTAGAAGCCTTCAGTCTTTGTTTAGAACAATGCAATATAGAACAATAGTCATGTGAGACCATGTCTTAGAGAAAAAAACCAGAAAGAATTAGATTAGATGTTGTAGACTCACAGACATACTTGAAAGTAAACCAGATTATGTGAGGTATGGAGCTAATCAGGATAACCCTGAGAAATTGATTCCCCCTCCACCTAAACCCAACTGATGAACTCATAGAAAAGTAAGAGGGCAGGTAAGAGATACATTGAGGTGATAGAATTTCAAATGAAATGTAAAGTATCCATACTCTGTCATTCTTTTTTGAAAATATGAAAAAATTTACTCCGAATTGATGGATTAGAGGACTGTCAGACACTGGCTGACCACTTCAAAAAGGTAAAAAACTCCTCTGTGGAGTCAGTTGAGGCAGAGGACAGTTCTACAGCAGGTGATCTGTAGCATCAGAGGAGAGAGTCACCTATGGAAGAACTTAGCTTTTGAGAACTCAGGAAAAAGAGAGGATTTCTCTCTTCTCCTTCACCTCAACAACCCTGATATCTTGTGGCAGGGCTGCTCAGACAGTAGGAAATGCTTCTCCTGAAGGGAGCAGCCCAGGCACTCAAGGCAAGAGACAATTTTAAAGGACTTTGACCTCTGTGAATTGAGAAAAGAGGTATCAGGAAAACAGCTACAGAGAAATCACCTGAGTAGCCTTCCCAGAAGAGGTGCTACAACCAAGGAAACAGAATGAAGACATCACAAAAAAAGAAGGGACATCAAGGCTGAACATATAAATTGCTTTGGCCACCTGTGTTCCTACATGTATTACTTTCAACCAAAGTTCTCTATAGGTGTACCTGTCCTTCCCACTAATATTGTATAGTTCAAGGACAATGCACCCCAAGTTTATGGTAGGGGGAGGATATTTTCTTACATATGTTCTTACATAGGAACACATTGTTCTTATGATGCCATCTTAGTAAGTGACTTTGCTTTGATCTATTTATATCTACTGCCTAACTATTAAAGTTAAATGTACTCGTAAATAAAAGTTTTAGGAGTAGTGATTTACAGAGTCCCGAGGGATATACATGCATATACATATACATGACATTATAGATACACATGTATATGTATATATATGCATACATATATACATATAAAATATTTTGTTTGTGCTCATTGTTGTTTCCATGTTTTCTGCCCCACTGACCCCACAGGGACCCAAACTGTGAGGATGATTTAGTACAAGGGGAGGAGAGATTGCTATATAGATCAAACTGTGATGTATCTGTACAATAACTTAATAGAGGAGACTTTCAAATTTGGGATTTTTCAGTCCTTCTTTGAACTATTTCTCCAAAAGTACATGTTCTCAAATTAAATAATAACAGAGACTGAGACTGAATCTTTACTTTCATTGATATTAGGAGGTCCCAATGCAGATCCCCTGCCCCAGCCTAGAGGGAGGGTGAACACAGCAAATATTTGTTAGAATCACCCTGATTTTCCTGGCTCCAAGGCCAGTCCTCTATCCACATTGCCTTTTCATGGAAGAATTAAATTCTCAGTGGATTAAAGAAAATTCAATTCTATCATTAAGTGTTACAAACCCTATTCGCTGAATTGACACACCATTCAATTTCTGAGGAACTAGCACAGTGATTTTAATTATTGATGTATGTTAAGACTTTTTGCAAATGTACTTGGATGATGAATCCAAGAATCAAATAGCATTGATAATACCAGAATGTGTATACATTTACTGTTTTCTCTTAGGGGATTCTGCTTAACTCTGCCACCTTCCTCCAAACTCTCTCTACTGGAAAAGAATAAGGTCTCAGAAGATTGTACCTGAGCCAAGAATCTAGCCAAACTTTAATCCTAGGATCATAGATTAAGGACTGGAGAAGACCTTGGAAGACATCAGGTAGACATTTTTACAGATGAGGAAACTGAGGCCTAGAGAGAAAAGGTGACTTAGCAAAGATCATTCAAGTAGTAATTGGTAGGCAGCAGAAATTTGAATCCAGGTCATCTGACTATAAACCCAGTCCACTTTCCTTTGCACTGCGGCCCAACCAACTCTGATACTTTCAAGTCTGAATCAAGGACCAAACATTGATTGCCTCTAGGCTGCAAAAGAAGACACAGGAACTAAGGGAATCCCTCAAGGTGGATCCATCTCCAAGGCAAAGAGCAGTAGAAGACCACAGGACTTGGAATCAGGGCATCTTGGGTGGACCTAAACCTGGCTCTGCCATTTACTTACCACTCAAGTGACTTCAGTCAAATCATGCCTCTGGGCCTCAACTTCCCCATTGGGAAAGTGAGGGGTTGGACTGGATGACCTCTGGGATCATCTAGAGCTTAAGAGATATGATCCTAATGCTTCTTAAACTGTACATCCCTCTATGAACTCAGTGATCCTTGATGGTGGTAGATGCCATGCTATCCTTCACACCCAGAATTCATCCCTACTTCAAGGCTTCCCTGGTTCCATTTAAGTCTTAGTTAAGATCCCACCTTCTGAGAGAACCTTTTCCCAGCCCTCCTTAATCTTAATGCTTTCCTTCCTGCAGTAATTATAGATGTATACATCCATGCATGTATATATGTATTCATATGTATATATGCATACATACATATACACACATGAATACAATATAAACATCCAGATGCATATATGTATATACATATATACTCTGCATGCATATAATTTTATATGATATGTGTATATACATATGCACACATATATACACATGTATACATATGTATATATGTACATATAGTATATATACATAGAATTATATATTATATATCTGTGTATCTATACATCTACATATAATCACACATGTATACACATATACAGTATATACATAAAATTTATATATTTTATGTGCATACATGTGATACATATATATATATATAATGTATATATTACACATATAGGACAACTTGGTGGCACAATGGACAGAGCACTGAGTTTGGAGTCAAGAGGACCTGAGTTCAAATGTGACCTCAGATATTTAGTGGTTGTGTGAACCTGGGCAAGTCACTTAACCCTGTTTGCCTCAGTTTCCTCATCTGTAAAATGACCTGGAGAAGGAAATGGCAAACCACTACAGTATCTTTGCTAAGAAAACCCCAGATGAGGTAACAGAGAGTCAGACATGATTGAAAATGACTGAACAATGGTAGCAGCATGTCACACACACACATATGATTCACACACGTATGATACACACATATATGCATTCATATAAAATATATATACATATATAATATATAAATGTATATATTCTATATATAAACATATATAAAATATTTAGTACGTGTGCATTGTTGTTTCCATGTTGTCTGTCTCTTTGAGAGCAGGAACTGCCTATTTCATATCCATAGTACTTAGTATGGGGCAGCTAGGTGGTGCAGTGGATAGTGTTGGGCTGGGAATCAGGAAGATCTGAGTTCAAATCTAACCTCAGATGCTTATCAGCTGTGACCCTGGGCAAGTCACAACTCTGTTTGCCTCCATTTCCTCATCCATAAAATAAGCTGGAGAAGGAAACGGCAGACCACTCCAGTATCTTTACCAAGAAAATCTCAAAAGGGGTCACAAAGAGTTGTTCATAACTGAAAAACAACTAAAGGACAGCGGCCAAGTACTTAGTATCATGCTTAGCACATAGTAGGTACTTAATAAAGGCTAGAGACTTACTTATGATTCTATGTGCAGAGAAAACATGATCTATCTATCAGGATCAGGAAAGTGCATTGGAAGGAAGGAGGGAAGGAGAGAGGCATATATAAAGAACCTACTATGTGCCAGGGATTGTGCTGAAGTCATCCTGAAAGGAGAGAGGCATATATAAAGAACCTACTAGGTGCTGGGGATTGTGCTGAAGTCACCCTGACCTATGTCTGAACCCTGGACTTTGTTGTCTCTGGAGTGGAGTGTCACTGATGATTTTGTACAGCTCTGCCTCACTTAAATCCAATTTACTGGCAAGTGAAGACATCACCTCCTGATGGCATGGATCCTCTCCTCACAACTATGGGGAGCATGAGCTGTTATTACCTTCATTTTATAGTTGAGGAAACAAAGCTAAACAAAGATTAAGTGACTTGCCCAGGGACACACCACTTGTAAGTATCCGAGGCAGTATTTGAACTCAGATCTTACTGAGTCCAGTCCCAGAGCGCTCTCCACTGCTCCCTCTAGCGACACCTAGGCAGAAAAACTTCACCATTCATCATCAGATGCCCTAAGTAAGGAACTCCTCAGGGCAATGTCTTTCTCTCAACCAACTCAATGAGAGTTGCAAGTTCTGAAAATAACACATAAAATGTCTTGGATTTCCAGAGGTCAAACATTTTAGAACAAGGTGCAAGATGGACATATAGAACCCTGTGTGATAAAGTAGAAACCATCTGAAATAGACCAGCTCTTATAATTATGAAGCAAGTCAGGTCATAGTGGAACTAGCAGGATATTAGACAAGGCTTAGATTTGGCATCTCATCTGGGAACTATAGTTGGTTCACTGCCTTATCTAACAAAGAAGGTAAACCTGATAAAGTCTGTAATTGAAAATGTAATTGAAAAAGATAGTTCCTTTCAGAGAAGGACATCTCAGGCAGCGTGTCAGGAACTTTTGAAAAGTTGAAACATTCTCATTCTGCGCCTCGTTTTGAGGGCCCCAGACTTTTCAGAACCCTTCCTTCAAATAGCAACAGCTCCATCTGATAATGATTGGGTACAGTTTTATTACAAGATAGTGGAAATGAACAACATACTTTCTTCAGGAGAAAATTAGTACCTAAGGCAATTTATCTTCCAGCCAGAAGGAGTAGCTGATGATTATATTTTGGCTTCAGATAAATTTAGTTTGTGTAGTTTGGGCTAAGGAATTTTTTCTGTATACTCATCATCAAGCTGATGTGGGTAAAAGATTCTATCACATGGTGTGATGGATAGATTTTGAGACTTGGAATTGGAAAGACCCAGGACCAAATCTTGCTTCAGATGCTTACTAGCTGCATGGACCTGTGAAATGCACTTAATTCACTCAAGCCTTGCTTTTTTGTTCCATCTATAAGATGGCTTAATAATAACGTCTACTTCCTGGCATTAAATGAGACAATTTATGAAAAGCTCTGAAAACCTTCAATCGCTATATAAAAGTGAGTTGTTACTACAAAATTCTTGAGAATTCTTGTAGCAAGTTGGAAATAGGGAATCAGACGTCAGTTAATAAGCATTTATTAAGCACAGATCAGTAAATAAACATTTAGGTGGCTCAGTGGCTAGAGTACCATGCCTGGAGCCAGGAAGGCTCATCTACCTGAGTTCAAATCTGGTCTCAGACATTCGTGTCCCTGAGCAAGTCACTTAACCCTTTTACCTCAGTTTTCTCATCTGTAAAGTGTGGTTGAGAAGGAAATGGCAAACAACTCCAGTCACTTTGCCAAGAAAGTCCCAAAATGGGTCACAAAGAGTTGGACGCAACTGAAACAACTAAAAGGCAATAAACATGTGCCAAGCATTGTGCGGTGGAAGGAGAGGATGTAGTATTAAAGGAACAAGTGGGCCAGTCCAGCTAGAATCAGGCCATAAAGGGGTAGTAAACTGTAAGATGACTGGAAAGGCATGTTGGTGTTGTTGGGTCATTTTCAGTCATGTTTGACTCTTTGTGACCCTACTTGGGGTTTTCTAGGGAAAGATACTGGAGTGGTTGCCATTTCCTTCTCCAGTTTATTTTACAAATGAGGAAACTGAGGCAAAGAGGATTAAACGACTTGTCCAGGGTCATACAGCTGGTAAGTGTCTGAGGCCAGATTTGAACTCAGGAAGATGAGTCTTCTTGATTCCAATTCTGGTCCTCTATTCACTGAGACTCCTAGCTGTCCCTTGGAAAAGTAGGAGGTAGGTTACAAAAAGCTTTAAATGCCAAATGAAGAAGCTTATGTTTAATCCTAGAGCTAATAGAGACTTCCTGCAGAAGGAAGAATGTTTTGACTCACAGATTTTGTCCAAAGAAGATATGAAATTCAAGTACTAACACACCCTCTCTCAATACAGATCTGATCCCCCTCAACAATATACAGTCTTGGAGAGTGTCCTGGGGCATTAAGAGGTATGGCCAGTATGTGTCAGAGGCAGGCCTGGAACCCAGGTCATGCTGACTTTGGGCCTTCTACATTGCACCAATTTCCTTTTCTTGAATTTCCTTTCCAATGAGAGTAGAGGGAGGGAACAAAATGCAGTGAGAAATTTTTTGTTTTGTTTTCAAGTCAGTGCAATTCAACCAACATTTATTGCATAGCCTATGAGGGGACCACTAGTTACCATCTTCTACCTGTGTTAATTTTGAGCTTTGCTTAAAAAAAAGGGAGGGCATTGTTCAGACAAGTTCTTATCACTGGTGTTGTTACTTGGAGAAAGGGGATGGTGGGCACAGTGCACTGACTTTGGTCTTGAAAGCTCTGGATTCAATCCACTACCTGCTATGTGGCTGTGAATATCACTTAAAATTTCCAGTACCTCAATTTTCTTTGTAAAAGTAACAATACTATTTGTGTAAACTGTATTTCATGGAAACTTAGGGAATGACTATTAGAGTTAAAGCTTGAAGGGCCCCAAGAAATAATCTAGTCCAATCCTCTCATTTTACCGATGTGGAAACTGAGTCACAGGCAGTAATGACTTGTATACATCAGAGTGTTTAAATCTGGGTTCTGGCAGTGCTCTTTCCTAAGTGTAATTAGGATCAGATAAGATGTGTTTTTGTATAAGGCATTTTGTAACCATAAAGTACAAATGTAAATGTCAGTTTTCATTATTTGGAGCTGTTATTAGGAGGGAGTGCAGTCATAGTGAATATGAGTCTCTACCAAGGCTCTGTCCTGGCCCTTCTTCTTTCAGTATACTATTTTGCTTGGAGATCTCATCAGGTCCCATGGATTCAAATATCATCAGTATGCAGATGCTTCTCAAATATATATTCAGTCCTAACCTCTCTCTGACCTCCAGTATCTCATCTCTAACTGCCTATTGGATGTCTTAAGTTGGATGTTCCATAGACATTTTAAACTCAGAATGTCTAAAATTGAACTACTATCCTTCCCCAAAAATCTTGCCCTTTTCCTAACTTCCTTATTACTATCCATAGCTCCAACATTCTCCTTGTCACTCAGGCTTGAAACCAGTGCATCATCCTTAACTCTCTCTCTCTCTCTCTATCTCTCTCTCTATCTCTCTCTCTCCCTCTTGCTCTCTCTGTCTATCTCTATCTCTCTGTCTTTCATTGTCTCATCTCCCATATTCAATCAATTGACAGGAACTGTTCTTTCTATCTTTGTAATCTCCTCTTCCTCCTATAATGTCACCAACCTGGTACAGATTCTCCCCACTTCACATCTGGTCCGCTCTTGGGTGGCCTCCCTGCCTCCAGTCTTTCCCCACCCCAGCTGACCTTCACTCAGCTGTCAAATAGATCTTCCTAAAGCACAGGTTTAGCCATGTCACCCTTCCTCTCCCCAGGGAACTCCAGAGGCTCCCTATTACCTTCAAAATCAAATGAAAAAAACCTTTCTGGCATTCAAATCTCATCATAGCCTAGCCCCTTCCTACTTTTCCAGTCTTCTTGCACCTTATGATTCATCTCCACATACTTTGGGACCCATGACATGACTGACCCTCCTTTCTGCTTGTTCCTCACATTCCATCTTCTACCTCCAGACATTTTCACTGGCCATCTCTCATGCCTGGAACACTCTCTCCACTTCCTGGCTTCCCTGACTTGTTTTGGGAACCAGTTAAAATTCTTTCCCCATGAAGCCTTTTCAGATCCTTTAATGCTCATGACTTCCCTCCATTGATGATATCCAATTTAGCCTGTATAGATCTTGTTAATACATAGTTATTTGCATGTTGTTTCTCCAGTTAGGCTTCAAGCTCCTTGATAGCATGGACAGATTTTTGTCTTTCTTTGTATTCCCATCATAAAACACAGTACCTTGCACATAGTAGACACTTAATAAATAAATATTTCTTGACTCGACTTGTTGTCTCATGAAAAAATGCTAACAGAATCAATATTCCCTGAGTTTCTCTTAACATATGTAAAATGCCATTTTTTAAAATGAAATTTAATTTCAATGAAAATAGACCCACAGCAACCGACATGAGTGCCTCTGTAATTCATACCAGTGCAAATGTCCTTGAAACATTGACATTCTTCCAGTAGTCCTAGTGGAATTTCTTATTTAATCACTAATCTGTCTTCCTGTCTAGATCCAAAATGTCCCTAAGAGGCAGCTTAGATTTTTCCACTCCTGATGTGTCTTTCTCTTGCCCACATTCCTTTCTTTCCACCCGATAAAGGCATTTCTTCTTTCCTTTCTTCCTTCTTTCCCTCCCTCTCTTCCTTCTTTCCTTCTTTTTCTTCCTTCCTTTCTTTTTTTATTTCTTTCTCTTTTCCTTCTTTCCTTCCTTTATTTTTATTCCTCTTTTCTTTCTTTCATTTTTTCCTCCCTCCCAGCAGAGAATCAAAACTAACTTTAGAGTCACTTAGTCTCACTCCCTCATTTTACAGATGAGAAAATGAAGTCACAGAATAAAGTGACTTATCCTAGGCCATACAGTAAGTATCAAAGCTATGGAAACTTAAGAATGAACAAAAGTTTCTTTCCAATCCTTGCAAGATTTTCTTAGAGAAAATCCCTAGCTTTATTTTCCCACAAACCTCTGCTTCATTCCTTTCCCATTATGATGAGAAAGAATAAGAAATGAAAGAGAAAAGAGGAGAGGGGATAGAAAAAAGAGAGAGGTTTTACGGTACCCTAGCATCGTTATCCAGAAAATTAGGATGGTAATATTTTAAGTAAATAGTCTTTTAATGATAAAGGTACACTATAAAAGTATAGCAATATCACTTAACAACAAGGGCAACTAGCCCAATGAATATAGTGAGATGTGTCAAATGTTACCTTTGACATATACTGACTGTATAACCATCGTAGGGCTCCAAGACCATGGCTCTGAAGTTGGAAGAAAACTCAGAGGTCCTCTAGGGTTATAGGTTGTAGAGAAGGGGCTGACCTTTTTTAACAGAGGAAATCCTTCACTGGGAACCCAACATCTATGAAATCAAAAGACTGGTTTAAAAAATGTACAAACCTTTTATTCAGAATATTTGAGAAATGGGGCAGACTAGTTAATTTACTGTCTTGGTGTAATAATCACAAAAGTTGTCATAAGAGTAGGAATAACTGATACTTGTATAGTGGTTTAAAGTTTACAAAATTCTTTATATTGAGGGAAGAAACCACCCCACATAATATCTCTTCTTTGGCTACCATCTTGACTCCTTTCCATAATTCCAGTCAAGGTCAGGACAAGACCAACACTGGCACTTCAAGAACTTGGGTCGTCTGACCACCTGGAAGGCAAATACCTTGCCCACCATGTTTCCATGACAATAAATTTGTGGGCACGGGAAGCCTGGCATATCTGATTTGGGATGCTGGGAAGCTAGGAAAGATATGACAGGGGATGCTGCAACTAGCTTGAACCAACTCTTGAGAATCTCCTCGGAAACTGGCAAACTCTACAAATCAAGGCTTAATTTATAGCTTTGTCTATTTCTAGACCAATAAAGTGATGGAGAAACTGTTAGTAATGATGATAAACCTTAAAAGTGTTGTTTATACATTTTTTTGGGGGGAAGACCTAGTTTTTAAACATTTACCAGCACACTGCTAACATATGAGAGATTGGGTTGAAGTCGGATCATTTTTGTGTTGTGGTTTTAATCAATCCCTGATAGAAGCTTAAAGGATCATAGCTCTGAAGTTGGAAGAAACCTTGTCCAAATCTTTGTTTTCCTAATGAGGAAACTGAGGCTTCACAAAGTCTAGGCTACTCACCCAAGGTAATCTGTGTACTTCTTATAACAACTGAATGTAGAGTATGCCAAGGAAACAAATTGCAAGCATGATTCTTTGAACTGTCCAGGGATTTGGGTTTCCAGATAAAAGGCATTGTGTTGAACAGCTCCATGGTATGGACTTACTTAAATAACAAGTGAAATAACATTACACATACTGGTCATGAGTCAGTAATATAGTATTTTCGTCAGCAACTATGAAGTCATGATAATAACAAAAAATAATATTTCTTCCTTCTTCAATATATTCTCTCCACAGCTGCCAGTCATAATCTTAAAACATGTCTTAACCACATTACTCACCCTGTTCAAAAAGCTCCAGAGCTCCTTATTACCTCTAGAATAAAATAGGATAAAAATCCTCTGTTTGGTATTTAAAACCTTAACCATGTAAGTCCTATTGAGATTTCCAAGATTAATTACACATTATTGGACTTCATTCATTCCATGGATGACCCAGTCAGATTTGTCTTCTTGTTTCTCATTCATGACATTTCATCTCTCACTTCTCTGTGCTTGAAATGGGCTAAGCATTGTTCTTGGAATGCATTTCTTCCTCACCTCCACTTGTCATCATCTTCCGCTTCCCTCAAATGTCTGATAAAATAGTATCTCTCATTTAAGACTTTTCAGAATACCCTAAAAATACTACTGTCCCACCCCAATTTTACCTTGGATTCATTTTATTCATGTTTTAAATTTATACATTTTATAAATTATGAAGTAGAAATATTTTATATTTAGAAATCATATCAATATCAAAACTTAAAAAAATATTTTATATTTAGAAATCATATCAATATCAAAAAAAACTTAGAAATGTATATTTCTAAATCATGTCAATTTTATAAATTATAAAATTGAAAGGTTTTATATTTATATATGTTGTTCTTTCTCTTAATAGAATGTAAGATCCTTGACAGCAGGCACCATTTCCTTTTTGTATTGGTACAATGCTTCTTACATAATGTTCATTACATAGTAGATGTTGAAAAATGCTTTTGAGTGTCGAATGGAAATATGGATAACATTATGGCTTAGTTTTCTTATAGAGAAAAACCTTATGTTACAGTGTGAGTAAACAGGAGTGCAGTGTGATGAAGCCCTTACAGAAACTGGAGTGTATCATCAGTATTATGGACTTACAACCATGTTCCTTTTAGGCTCCACAGCTTTAGTATTGTAGAGAAATTAGAGAGAGCACAAAGGAAAGAAACTAGAACCCATGAGAGAAACCAGGAAGGAATTGGGAGGTTTTAGGATAGAGAAGGAAAGACAATATGGTATAATCAAAAAAAAACCTTGGATTTAGGAATTTGAAAATCCAAGTTGGAATTCTATCTTCATCATCAACAATGCCTATGATCTTGGACACTTTGTTTTTCTCAGTCTCATAGAAACCAAAGAATGAAAAGAACTTCAAAGGTTCTCTGGTCAAATCCCAACCTGAGCAGGAATCCCCTTTATAACATCAGGAATATTTTAAAAATCATCCAGATTCTAATTTAATACCTCCAGTGGTAGGGACCTCATTAATTCCTAGACAACTCATTCAATCTTTTGTATTTTCTCATTTTAGAAAGACATCTCTTGTATTGAGGTGAAATTGGCTTCCACAAATAATTTCCATTCCTACTTTGCCCCCTGAGACCAAATGGAAAAAAAAGATTAATCCTTTTTCCACATGACAGCCCTTCAAATACTTGAATACATTTTCCAGGTCTTCTTTTCTCTAAGATGAACAACTTTCAGTTTCTTCAAATGATTCCTTCATGGCATAGTTGTATTCTCTTATCATTCAGCTTGCCATTCCTTTGAATTGTCTCTGGCTTGGCACAATGTGGTGCACAGAACTGGACGCAACAATGAGATAAGTTCTGACCTGAGTATAACAGTATTATCAGTTCTCAAATTTTGGACACAAGACCTTTATCAATGTAAAAATTACCCTTTTTTTTGACTGCCACATTTTATCACTGATCCATTATTAGATTTGCAGTACTAAAACTCTCAGGCCCCCCCAATCCCCCCCTTTTTTTTACAGAACCTGTTACCTACCCTGAGATCTTTAGGGATTCTGTTTCCATTTTCTGTTTTTCTATTTTCTATTTAACCCTTGTAGTACTGGGTTATGAGAGAATTTGAGGTGGGTCTTCTATACCAAGTCATTGATAAAAATGGTCAATGTAAGAAGGGTCAAGAACACAGAGCCATGGCATTTCACTAGTATCTATTTTGAGATTGATTTATTTATCGCTACTCTTTGGGGTCAGACGTTCAGCTGCTCCCAGGTCATTGAGCTGTATCACTATCCAGTCCACATTTCTTCATCATATCCCTAATGAAACAATGAGAAACTAGCAAATTCCTTATGAAAATTTAATTATACTTGGTCTATGATGTTCCTCAGATGTATCAGTTCAATTACTTTGTCACAAAAGAAAATTAGGTTAACCTGGCATGATATGTCCTTGATGAAGCCACGCTATCTCTTAGTCTTACTCTTTTCTTGTATAAAGGGCTCACAAACCATCCCTCTAATATGTTGATCTAGAATTTTGCCAATAATGGTAGTCATTATTCCAGTCAGCTAGTAACTGACCAGCTTGAATTTTAAAGGATTCGTCTCTTTTCTCATTTGAAACTGGCAACAATAAAGTTATCCCTTCCACATCATGACTTTTCCCATTGTGGTTCTGTGAGCTGGCATAGGAAATTAAATGGGAATTTTGGGGAACTTTTGCAGAAGTCAGAGATGATCCACAAAGGTCAGCAGACAACACAGAAAAAGTTTAGAAACTCAGAAGTGTCTAAAACATATGTATAGCATTGTATAATATCAACATACTTAATCTTTTAATATCATAATAATTCAGATTTCTTCTCTAATATGAAGGGATGGCCAAAAATTTTATGCAGATTTTCTAGACCAAAGGTGTACCAGACCCCTAACTCTGTTGGTGTGGAAGGGATAAATGTATTTTCATATCTTCAGTCCTGCAGCTCTTCTCTCAATCTCCATAGAAAACTACCATGGAGGAGTACCTCCTTCCTTTTTTCAAAGATCACTTCCAGTAGCTTAGCAATCCCATCTAAGTACTTTTTCAATATGGGAGAGGTAGTTTGTCTAGTCTGATGACCTGGAGTCATTGAGGGCAGTTACATGCTCCTTTGCCTTCTTATCACTTATTTCAGGCTTCATTGTTGGTTGTCTTTCATTCTGGAAAAGGACCATGACATCAGGAAGGTGATGTCATGACTTGCAAATGAATTAGATTTAAGTGAGGGAGGGTTATACAAAGTCACCAGTCTCACTTTCTCCTCTGAAACCATCTGGGTCCAGTGGCAAGATATAGATCAGGATGACTGGAGATAGTCCTGGATGCAGTGGGAGACCTTGGCGTTTTTAAGCTAAGGTCTTTTCAAGTTCTCACTTTGGTGAGGTAAAATTCATTGAGTTGTTAAGGTTAGATAAGAAATAAATGAAAGAAGGTCCCCTTTTACCTAATTTTAAAAAATTGATCTATAAGTAGAAGACTCTCAGGTTTCTGGACACAAAGGAAACAATTACCATTTATATTCACTCAAAGCCATCAGGGCCCAAACAATGACCACTAGCTAATGACCAATAACCCACCGATTTGGGCTGGGATCTATTGTCAGTCAAACAACGAGACAGTGAATTGAGTTTAAGGCATAGTCTTTAAGAAAGAAATCTAGCCCTTAAACCCCAAGATAGCTTGCCAGGTTTCAATCATCAAAATTTGAATTCCTTTGGGCAGAGCATTATTAGGTAGTGTGTGATACTTTATGCAGATAGGGGGAGAAGAGAGAAGGGAAGGGGAAGAAAGGGAGGAGAAAGGAATGAAAGAAGGAAGGAAGGAAGGAAGGAAGAAGCTATGTCATCTAACTGGAACTGGCTGGTTGGGTCCCAAGTGGGGTAACTCAAACTACTCACAGGTTGCTATTTGCCCTTTGCTCTCAAAGAGGATTCTGACATCAGGGAAGTGATGTCATGACCTGCAAGTGAATCAGATTTAAGTGAGGCAGGGCTGTGCAAAGTCACCAGCCTCACTTTCTCTTCCATAGCCATCTGAGGCCAATGAGAAGATACAGATCAGGAAGACTGGAGATGACCGCCATTTCATGCTTTAATTAATTCCATGTTGACTACTGCCTTTCAAGTGTAAACTCAGTGGAAGAACAACTGTCACTATTCTTTGTAAAAGAACGTAATATTTTGGCTTTTCTTCATCATCCATTAACATCTCATCCAGGCAAAAGGTGATCATGTCTGTTCTTTATTTTTCTCTTTCCCTCAACACAAGTAAAAACTCTTATTTATTTGTTTCTTTGCTTGTGTATGTGTTTACTGTTTATTCATTCATTCATTCATTTAGGTCCTTACATATTACTGAACACCTCAGCATTTCTGTTATCTATTATTTCATCTATCTTCCTGCCCTCACTGCTTCTGAATGTGTCATTATAAAATGCAAACTGATCAGCGAGTTCCCTGTACAGCCACACTATTCTTCTGCATCAGAATAATTACTGTCTATTTCATCAGAATTTCATTCTCACATGATGAGAAGAATGAGTCTAGAAAAACCTGGAAAGACTTAAATGAACTGTCACAAAGTGAAGTGAGCAGAACCAGGAGAACACTGTAGAGTAACAATCATATGGCATGATGATTAACTGTGAGTGACTTAGCCATCTCAGCAATACAAAGGTCCAAAACAATTCCAAAGGACTTATGATGAAAAATTCAATCAACCTCCGGAGAAAGAACTGATGGCGTCTGAAAGCAGATTGATAGCATAATTATCTTCCATTTTATTTTTTCATGTTTTTTTGAAAGTACGGTGGACTCTTGTGTTTTCTTTCATAACATGACTAAGATAGAAATGTTTTGCATGATTGCACATGTATAATCTATATCAAATTGTTCATCATCTCAGAGAGTGGAAGGGAGGAGAAAGAGAATTTGGAACTCTAAATTTAAAAAAATGCATATTAAAAATATTATTTTAAAAAAGAATTTCCTTCTCAAAGTTACCTCATGCCTCTTGAGCCAAATGCCCCCCCACAAACATAGAACACTATATTCTTCCTATCTTTTCTTTCTCTAATCTCTTTGAAATACATTTCCTCACAATCCAGGCTGCACAACAAACTATACCAGACTAACATGGCTCTTCTTGATTATTCCTAGCAGGTTATGTCTCGGTACCCATAGAAGGGATTACTTCCTTTCTTCCTATGATGACCAGTACTAGATATTGTCTCTGATGTAGTACATGTGGATACACTTTTCAGAAAAGGATAAACTTCAAGGATTGCGTGGTATGTCACTTGATAGCAACTATATCTTTCTACAAAGAATTTATGATAGCAGATCACAGATATTGTGGGAAGGTGGTGTGTGGAAGACAACAGGAGGCTGGTGCCTGGAATTCTTGTTAAATAAATTTAACAAGTATTTATTAAGTATTTACTATAAACTAGACATTGTTCTAGGCACTGAGAATATGAAGACAAAAATAAAAAGAGCCCCTGCTTTCAAAGATCTTATATTCGACTAAAAAAGAAAAGGAAATTATTTCTTTCCCCCACAAAACTAGAGTAAGAGAAATATGTAATGGAGGAAGCAGCAAGATATATTTGATAGTAATCAAAGTATCTATTACCATAAATAAATTACAGAATAGTTATTCATCTGTACTGGTAGAGGGAGTGGTGGTGGTGGGTTTCCTTTCCAGGAGCTACTTATCCCAAATGAAATCACAAGTCTAGACAAAGGAAGGAGCATCCTTTCTGAAATTTTTCTTTGTGTACTGGAATTTAAATGCATTTCAATTGTATTAATTTAAACTGCATTAATTTAGTTTACATTATCAGTGCCATCAGCAATATTGCCATTGCCTGCTGGTTTGCAAGTACAACTATGTCATGTCTATCTACATTGCTATATTTTCTCGCAAAGGCATTAAAAAATAAAGGACTGAGCATGAAGAATATTTTTAAAATGTGTCAGAAGTTAGAGGTCAGTTTTCGTTTATTTGTGGGGAAAGGGTGTTAACTCTACAGCAAAGAGTATGGTGCTCTGCAAGGGAGGAATACCATTATTCTAGCAAATACCATTGACCTATCAGTTCTATAGACTGAGTAAACAGAAACAAATCCTTATAGCATTACAGATCAATGAACTGGAGTGAAATGGAATGTCAATCTCTAACTGGAGCTTTTTTGGAAAGCAATCTGTACAAGACCCTCTACCATCTGACCCCTGCCAGTATCATATACAATGAATCTTACTTAAGTGAACACTGCTCCACCTAGACCGATTTAGTCACTCTCCATCCAATTCTCCTTAAGCTTTTACATTGTGCTCCTGGGTGGAATACCCTCCCTCTCTGCCTGTAAAAACCAGATCTATCCAATATCTTTCAGGAAGCTTACTCTCCAACTTCTCTAACTAGAATGATCTCTTATCTTCTTCTAAATTCTCGAAACTCTTATAATCCTTATTTCCATATACCATATGCATAGGCACATCTAATAAATGCATTTTCATTCATTCTGCAATTCAATTCACTGTACCGAGCACACAGTAGATTCTTAGTAAATTCTTGCTGATTGACTCAACAGAACGTGTGTACGAAGTGCCTGCCATAGTGTTAGATATTACCAATATAATGAAGATATGGTCTCTACCTTCATAGATCTTATAAACTTATAGGGGGGCAGAATATATACATCTATAGTCACAGGCATTAACAGAACATAGGCACACCCAGCCCATGATCTATGAATCCCTATATGTATAATAGAATACAAAACAGAATATAATAAAAACATTATACGGTTAAAAATAGAAAACTACTGTACAGGACTGAAGAAGGTTAGGGGTAGGATGTTATCTTTTCATGCAAATATGTCTATTTTATTTTTTCACTAAAATGCAAGATCTTTGCATACCCGAATTAAACCTTTTCCTTCTCTGTATCCCCCTATTGTGCCTTTCACATAGTAGGGGCTCAGCAATTAATGGTGCTAATAACTCATGATATGAATTCCTGTGACCATATTTCAGAAAAACATGATGGGAAAAACTCTGATGACCTTCCCATGTCACATGAAAAATTAGCAATTCGTTGTGTAAAATATTCTATGGCCATCTGAAATAATGCTGGCTCTCGCTTCACAATTATAATTATACATCTCTCTGTACCAATAATTCCTGGAAGATATAACTTAACTCTTTTATTGTTCCTACTATCTGCATTGGTTTCACACCCTGATGATGGACAGAGCTTTCAGAAAGGAGGCAT
Organism: Potorous gilbertii; assembly: GCA_028658325.1. Lineage (NCBI taxonomy): Eukaryota > Metazoa > Chordata > Mammalia > Diprotodontia > Potoroidae > Potorous > Potorous gilbertii. The sequence goes on along the minus strand of JAQQSK010002674.1, from coordinate 99,179 downwards.
TTTGCAAAAAGGGTATGTAAATGCTAATTGGTATCACATATGTATCTAAACCAGTGTACATGATTCAATTAAACTCAACCAACACGATTCAGCAAATTCAACAATGCTTAAAATAAGCAATTTTTTTTTGTACAGACCATTGGGCTTTAACATGAGCTCTGGCTTATTGGTACTTTTTTATAGAGAGCCCAATGGGAATCTGCCAAGATGCTTGCCTAAAAATAAGCAGGTATGACCAACCCAACTCCTGAGTCCAATTCAAAACTGTTTTGGAGCAGTTATGTTGAACAAATGACATCCTTGAGTGACATAGCCTCCTGCTGGTAATTTACAAACACCTGCCCATAAGACATTGTGTCTCACCTGCATTCACAACAATTAGGAAATTAACTCTTCCTCTTAAGCCAAATTTGAAGCTTCAGGGGAAATGAAGATGGATTTCTGATTTGACCTTAACAATTCTTGATTTTTTTGTTGAAACATCTTTCTTTACCAACATTATAAAAGAGATGCTATTTTGCTCATTCTGAAGCATAACTGCCTGAGCCCTATATGAGAAGAGTAATTAAAATTTCTTTTGGGATGACAGTAGATTCTTTCCATCAAAGACAATCAAATGCTGAAGATAATTGATTTCATCAGAGTACAATTATCCATGACAATGAGCCTACAACCGCAGCAATCATTAAGGACTGGCAGAGAATGTTAAGTCAAAAAAACTGGTTCTGATTTTCCCACCCTATTTGTGATGGAACTGCCCAAACAAACTTTCTTGAGGGGTGTCTACTCAGTCACAAAATAACCTGTTTCTTTACCTTTAAGGAGCTCCTAGACAAATGGTATGGAACTTGTGTTGGTTTGGTTTGGTTAGAAAGGATCGTGGAAATTTTAACTGCCCCATGCAGCTCCTCTATGTTTGCCTAATTTAAGGAACATCTTACAAAACATTTAAATGGACTAAATGACAAGTGAGCTGTTTTCTCATCACATCGGACAATCTTGAGCTTGATGCTTGCTGGATACGTTTTCTTTAACCATTTCAGAGTCTAGCTCCTCTTAGAATTGACTAGATTATTTTTTAATTGACAGGTAAAAGAGAGGAAATGAATATGTAGCTACCATGAAAAAGACTCAAGCAATATGGGATAATCAAAGAGATACTGTCTGCTGCCCTTTTCTACATTAAAACAAAAAGAAAAAAGATTCACAATCTCATCTAACTTGATGTAGTTCAGACACTCAAGTACTGCATGTGTTTCTCATGCAGACCACTCACATCTCTCCTCTGTTTTTTAAACTACTAAAGAAACTCTTATTTAAGTTAAGAGGTTTTTCAAAGCAGCATCAGTGATAACCAAGAAAGAGGAGGAGGAGGAAGAGGAGAAAGATAAGAAAAAGAAGGAAAACGAGAAGGTGAAGGAAGGGAAAGAGAAGGAAAGGAAGAAAAGGGGAATCAGGAAGGAGAGGAAGAAAGGGAGCAAGAGGATGAAGGGAAAGAGGAAGGGAAAGAGGAGAGAGAAAGAAAAGTGGCAAGTGCATACCTTAACCTCTTGGTTGGTAAAAATCTCCACATCCACCACACAGGCAACCAGAGTGGAGACATCACAGTCCATGCTCCGGGCTGGCATTCCCCACTCTTTGTATTTAAAAAAGAAAAAAAAATAGAACTCAGCAGCTTCGGAGTTTTCAGTTATGTGAAAAGCCTCCAATTAAGAATCTCCGCTGAAAAAGTGGGCAGCGGTGCGTTCTTGGAGCCAGGAGGCAGGGACTCCTTGCACCCAGAGCTGCTTCTCTCTGGTATACCCTTGCAACTGAGCAAGCACAGCCGAGAAACAGCCCTCGTCCCTCTCGCATGGCAATGACATCACCACAAAGACTGACATAAGCTAAATCTACTTTTTTTTTCTCCCCCTCCACAAGCCTTTTATCTCCAGGCAGTGCAGTGGAGCAAATTGAACATGATTATGTGCTAAATCTGAACTTGGACGAAATCAATTCGGGCAACGTTCACTGGGAACTGAGTCATAGCTGTTGTTTCTGCCGAGTGCTTATGTTTGCAAAAAAAAAGGGGTGGTGGTGGTGGTATTGACATCAGAGGTTCTGCTCTGTTGGGGGAAATAATTCTGCAGTTAAGCATTGTGAGGCGAGGATTGCAGATTTCTCTTTGCCCCCTACTGCAATACTAGCACGAAGTTGAGGCATTTTGAAAATCGCTGGGCTTATGCTAATTGCCTGATGCCCACCAGCGGAACGCACATGTCCTGTGCATCCGAATGCACGCAGGGTATAAGAAAAATGGAACTCCGTCCTTAAAGGGGCTGCACATGGCTGGCCATCAGTCACTCAGGCAGCCGGAGAGGAGGAGAAGATAATTACAGGTTGGCTAAATAGTCTAAGAGGAGCGTCAGGGCAAGCCGGGGGGCTCTGACAGCTCTCTTCCATGTTCAGACAACCAAGCAATCACCAAGGTCACTCTAACCAAAAATGGGCCATGTACAGGAGGTTATAAACAAAACATGCATCTATTTCTCTGGGGGAGGGTGTGGGGCAGATGGTAGGAGATAATGCGAGCAATGCATTGACAAAGATCAGTGTAGGGGACCTGGGTCTGTCTTTTGTTCTGGTTACAAGCATCTCTTCCTCTGCCCCTGGTTTTTGAGAGAGATGACACGCCGACCAGCAGGGGTGGACAGAGGAGGCATTGAGAATTAACTTTCATTTAGACATTAATTATGAAAATTCTATTAGTATTCATCAAATATTAGGACCTTTTCCAATTGGAGGAGATACTAGAAATCATCCTCTAGTTCAACACCTTCCTCATTTCACATAAAAGTAAATAAATACCAAAAAATGAAATGACTTCCCCAAGGTCACACAATGAGTTTAAAACAACTAGAACTAGAATCCAGGTGACCTGTTTCCTAGACTAGTGCTCTTTCTATAATACCATATAGCCTCTAATACTTAAATACTCTGATAGCTTTTTACATATACTGATTCCTATCCCCTTGGCGTGGGGGGGAAATAGGCTAACAATGGCAAAATATTATTTATCATTTTGAGACAATTAGGTAGCACAATGGATAGAACTGTGCCTGGAGTCAGGAAGATCTGAGTTGAAATCTGGTCTTAGACTGTGTGACCCTGGATAAGTCATTTAACCCTGTTTGCCTCAGTTTCCTCATCTGTAAAATGAGCTGGAGAAGGAAATGGAAAACTATTCCAGTATCTTCACCAAGAAAACTCCAAAATAGGGTCAAAAAGAGCCACAAAAAAACTGAAACACAAAAGAATTTATCATTTAATCGCTATAAATGATGAAAGGATTATAGAGGAAATATGGTTCAATGGATAAAACTAGCATTTATATGGCATTTTAAGGTTTGAATATATAGATAGATGACAGATGTCACTATATATGTGTATGTATATATACATAATTTTAAGGTTTGAATAGTGACTGATATCTATCACTATTATATATGTGATAGATATATATCTGCATGTATATATCTATCACTATTTAAACCTTACAGATATGTGTGTATATGTGTGTGTATGTATGTGTATGTATGTATGTATGTATATGTTAGGTCATTTGATTGCCTGTGAGGTAGGTAACATTACTCTTACCCCCATTTTACAAATGAGAAAAATCAATGTAACAAGAGGGATTAGGATCTTGGCTCTGCCACTAATGAAATATGTGACACTGTGTAAGGCATGCAAATAAGCATTTTTATATTGCCTATTATGTGCTAAGCACTGTACTAAGCAGTTTTTAAAAATTAAAAAATAAATTTTTATATATATTTTATAATTTTATATATAATATTTTACAATTATATATTTATATTTTTTAAATTTCACAATTTTATGGATATTAATATGTTTATATATTTAATATTTATATTATATATTTTTATAATTACATATATTTTTTAAAATGGAAAAAAATTAAATATTATCACACAGTTAGTAAGAGTCTGAGGTCATATTTGAACTCAAGTCTTCCTGACTCCAGGTCTGTTATGCTATCCACTGCACCACCTAGCTGCCTGAAAAGGATAAGTAAAATGTTTGAGACATTATTCAAATCCAGAATTTCCTGTATCCAAATTGAGTACTCTATCCACAGGGCCCCCTAACTTCCAAACCAGGTAGAGTGTTGGACTTGAATGAAGTATGAGAACCTAGGTTTAAATTTAGGATCTAGTACTTCTTACCAGTGTTACTTGGGCAAGATATTTAATCTTTCTGGGCTTTGATTTCCTCATCTCTAAAATAAAGAGGACAGACTAAATGGCCACTAAGATTTCTTCCAGTTCTAGTTCAATGCTCCTGAAATATCCTCTTCCTCTTCCTTGGGGGAAGAGGAAGTAAAGAAGAAGAGAAAAAATGGAGAATGCTGATATTTTCATAATCCTTTGTTCATACAAATGTCAGGACAAAGGGTTCTAAGTTTACCTGCAAAAGGTAATTGTGGTATTTCCACATACATTTCTTTTGTTGTATTTTGTTGTATTTCTTGTTTTTGGAGCAACATTTGGAGTAACATTCAATGTTCTCATCCTTCTAGGAATCATATGTATTAAATTTAATCCATCAGGCAAACAACAAATGTATTTTGAGCATTTCACATAAGTAGGGTGCTGTGACAGGCTTGTGAGGGACACAGAGAGGTAACATCTCTTGTTTCCCTTCCCTTATCTCCACACACAGCCATCTTCTCTTTCTAAGGCTTTCATCCCTCTCCATCTGGACTATGACAATAGTCTTCTAAATGGTTTCCCTGCCTCAAGTTCCTTCTCCAATGAATTCTCCATATAGTTGTCAAAGTGATTTTAACTAAGAGTTTCCTAATTTCCTCTTCCCCTACCCCGAATAGACTCCTGATTCGATTAGGAACACAAACATCTTCTGGGTCACATTTGAAACTCTTCATAGTTTAGCTTCAACCTTGCTACCTTTCCTACCTTACTGGCATTCTTGCTGTTTCTTACACAAAATACTTCATTTCTCACCTCCATGCCTTTGAAAAGTCTCTCTTTGCCTAAAATGCACTCCCTCTTTACCTCTACCTCTTAAGATCCCCAATTTTCTCCAAAGCCAGCTTAAAAACCCACCTTTCCATCAGGTTTATTCCTTATTCCCCCCAATTACTTATACTTTCTCCATCCTTACCTTCAATGATCCCATTGCAGGGCAAAAAACCTTCTATTGACTTTGAATGTGGTTTTCTCCTCCTCAAGAATCTAAAATCTAAACAACGTCTAACCAAGATCCAAAGAATCTAAACAAGGTCTGCTTCATTTTTGTCTTTGTATAACCAGCATCTGACACTGTGTCTGGCATGTAGTAAAGGCTTTTTAAAAAAATGCTTGTTGATTGGTTGATTGAAAAGGCATAATTTGGGTCCAGTTGGGGAGAGAGGTTATTTGAATAAAAAGATATACAGGTATCCCAAAATCTTAGTGTAATTCTAAGCTAATTCTAAGTCTCTAATGCTAATATCAGGAAAGGCTAGTATTTAACTTGTAAAAAATTGTATGATCATGAGTAATACAAGATGTAAATTGGTAAATATTGCATATGCCTGACAATTTGAGGAGGACTGAGAAACAGGAGGATTAGAAAAGGCCTCCCATAGAGAGTAGCCAGCTAGGAATTCTAAGATGCAAAAATGAAGGGAGTGAACACTCAAGGGATATTGAAACAAGGGTGTGGAGTGCATAGCATGCAGGTCGGTTCTACTGGAACAGAGAATGACTGAAGGGGAATAATATGAAATAATGCAAAGGTTAAAGTAAAGCCCAGTTGTTAAGGAATCGTCTGCCAAGATGAGGAGTTCGTATTTTATCCTAGGCAATAGGGAGCCCCTGCTGGTTAGTAAACAAGGGAAGATTATTTTAGCAGCTGTTTGCAAAGAAGGTGGATTGGAGAGGGGAGACTCATAAATTCTCCCATTTTAAAGTAGAAATGACTGGAATGGCTTACTATTACTTTGGAAGTTATTTTTGTCAGAAGTCAAAGGCCTCTAATATGACACTTTTTTAGGCATCACCAGGGAAAATGGGGAAATACTCGGGGTGAAGGAGACACCTTCCCAAGGCCTCTGGATTTAAACCAAGTAGGCACTCATTTCTTCTGTTTATTCACAAGGCAAGTCGAGTCCAGCTGTTTGTGGTAGACTCTGGTCCTGGTATTATTTATCTAGATATTTACCTCTCTCTGGTCACTGGACTTCAGGGGCATAGGCCTTCCAGCCTCAGAAGCAGCATCAATTATATCTTTGCTGATTAATTGGTAACATTATTTTCCATTGCCATCACTTGGTTTTTTGTTTGTTTGTTTTGGAGGGGGGAAGGCAAGGCAATTAGGGTTAAGTGACTTGCCCAAGTTCTCACCATTAGTAAATGTGTCAAATGTATGAGGCCATATTTGAACTCAGGTCCTCCTGACTTTCTGGCCATCACCTAGTCTTTTTTTTTGGCATGATGTTAAGGCAGCATGAAATAGGAGAGGCTCAAGTTCTAGGCTCTAAGTCACACCAAGACCTGGATTCAATTGCTGCCTCTTACATAAACTAGCTGTGAGACATTGAACAAGGCACCAGTACTCCCAGGCAATTGTCTGAGGAGGTAAGCTGTGGAATAGGTTGTGGTTAGGTTCTAAGAATGCCTAATCATAGGTCAGATTAAAAAACAAAAACAAATAATTGTCACAAATAACTCGCAAAAGCAGTATAGATTTTTTTTTCTTTCTTTCCCACACTTGTCCAGGAATCTTCAGAGACCAAACTACTTCCTCTCCTATTATCAGTCATTAACACCTTGGCCTGAATTAACCTATTATATCTGCCCAAGGAACAATCATTTCCCCTTGACTCTAGTGCCTTCCCTTGGAGACTAGCTCTAAATTATTTCATCTGTATCGTATTTGCAGTCTCCCTCATTAGATTTCGGGCACCCTTGAAAGCAGAGGCTGTTTTCTGCCTTTTTTTGTATCACCAGGGCTTAGCCCAAAGCCTGGCACACATTAGACACTTAAGAAATGTTTATTGACTGACTGAGAGGAGGTTTTAATGTAACGGGACTTATCACTAGACTAGGAGCTCCTTCAGAGCAAGGACTGTTTTCTTCCTTTCTTTTTAACCCCAGGGCTTAGCACAGTGCCTGCCACCCATTATTACTGTTTATTGACTGATTGAGAGTGGGTTTTAGTGTAATGGACTTATCACTGGATTAGGACTCAAGTCTTGGACTCTAGTTCAGCTGCTAACTCATGACATGGCCTTGAGTCAATGACTTAACCTCTATAAGGTGCCATTTACCTTATGTATAAAATGATGAAATTAAATTAGATGATGGGTATGACAGGATCAGCTTTTCCCTGTTGAAGCTTCTTTCATCTTATGCTTACCTAAAAGAAGTTAAAATTGCCCCAGGACTTGATTGAACCTAGTTTCCTAGGTGCAGCAACCTGGTCATCTAAGGAATACACTGGTTTAACAATCGGCTCTTGAAAAATGAAAAAAACACAACCACTTTTCAACTTAATCTGTATTGCGAACATTTTATCCTTCACTTTCTTAATTCTAGATAATAAACAAAATAATAAATTAAGTCCTGGTTTGTAGCTTTTCCCAGTTTCTAAGGTGTAAATGTTCACACTGAACATTAAACAATCAGATCTCCAGCTGGTATCAGTTGACTTTAACATGCCTCTTTATAAGGCCATAAAAGTCTTAATCAGGTGAAGTCTAGGCCTCTCAGATTTGATGGAGAGCTAAGATCATGGACGGGCTCAGTGGATAGAGCACTAGACCTGGAGTCAGGAAGACCCAACTTCAAAACCAGCCTCAGATACTTTCTAGCTATACAATCTTGGGCAAGTCGCTTAACCTCTGACTGTATGACAAAATAGATCCTCTGGAGAAGCAAATGACAAACTACTCCATGACTTTTACCAAGGAAACTCCCAAGGTTACAAAGAATCTGAAATGACTCAACAACAACGTTTACACCTCAGACAATGGGCAAATGCTACAAATTGAGGCTTGATCTATTGTTTTCTAGGTTGTTGAGACTTAAGAAAGGGATGAAAAAATATTAATAATGTAGATTAAGTTGAAAAGTGTGTTGAGTGTATTTTATTTTGAAGGCTGATTGTTAAACATTATACCAACACACCCTTATGTAACTGGATTATATGCTCATAGGTTTAGAGACAGAAGGCACCTTACAGGATGCAGAAAGAGTGGTGGAAAGGTACAAACACTGCCTCTTTTCCAAATTTGCTGAGAGCCAGCTCTCTTTACAGCTGCAGGGAGCCCAGGCCGACTCAGCACCTGTTAATATATTATCTCTTCACCACAGAGCACCTACTTTTGCTGATTCTTAAGGAAACACACACACACACACACACACAATTTTGCAGTTAATCTTAGGGTGTGGATTCCTGAGGAGTCCAGCATCATTCTTTAGCATCACAGATTTGGAAAGGACCTTGAAGTTTTTCTCATCCAACTACCTCATTTTGCAGAGTCAGAAATCAGTCACAGTCAAGCCCTTGAAATAACATGACTTTCCCAAGTTGGATCAAGGGGTTATAGATTTAAAACTGGTAAGTACCATGCAAGTGATCCATTCCAACCCTACATTGTACAGGTGAAGAAAGCGAGGCCTGAGAAGGTGAACTGACTTACTTGCCTAAAACTTCACAGGCTCACAGATTTAGAGATGGCCAGGAGTTTTTAGGTGATCTAGTCCAATCCCCCATCCAGAGATGGAAACTGAGGACCAGGAAAATGACATGACTTGTTCAAGGTCATAAAAGTCACCTCACGATTTTAAGATTATAGCATCACACTTCTAGACCTTAAGGGTCACTAGTTTATCCCTTTCATTTTACTGGTAAGGAAATCCAGAGGGCCAAAGTGACTTGTAAGTAGTCGAGTCAGAATTTGAATCCAGGACCATCGTGTCTAGAATCAAAGTTCTTACAACTGGACCATGCTGCTCCTATTCCTCGTCCTTGATAATTTCCAAGTCTAAGGAGGGGGACCTTTTTTGGCGGCTCATCCTCTGGAAAGACATACTCACCCATTTAGTTTGCCCCATATTCAATTAGCTGACAGTCCCGTGCGGGTTCTCTGCAATTTCTATGATACTGACATACTTTTCAGAACCAACACCCCCTGCCCCCCCAGCACCAAACCATGACAATAGGGGATTAACCAGCCAGACAGTTCAGGATTACAGATACAGACAGGGAGCCATGGGAATGATGGGCCGGAAGAGATGAGACAGAAATAAATCTGTTTTCATAATTGAAGCTGAGTTAGAATTAGGGAGAAAAATCCTGATAAGCACTCTGTTGGACATTGAACTAATTCTCTTCAAGTATCTGAGCTTAGCAGAAGTTTGTTGCGGTCTCATTTCATCCCCTGGGCCAAGTCCCACAAGCCCCAGTTTGGTCAGTGAGCTTACCCCACAGTGTCAGAGAGTGACCCATCAAAAGGACAGTACAGGGGGATTCTGTGAAAGTCAGTAGAAGTCCTTCTGACTTTCTGTTTACATCCAACACAGTCAGGAGGAGTGCTTGGCATTTTCTCTAATCTGGGAGTGAGGAACTTTAGAGGCAGGGAGTCAGAAGGACCTAAGTTCAGATTCTGCCTTTGACACATATAGTGTGGCCATGTGGAATTGACTTAGCCTCTCTGGGCCTATAAAGCAAAAGGGTTAGATTCAGTAACTTCCAAGGTTCCTTCTAACTCTAAATCTATAAGCCTAACACAAGGGGCGGATTCTTCCATTTTTCTCTGAGGTTGTGTGGACAGTCTTTCTCCCACTAGGAAAAAGAAATCATTTTAATTTGCCCCATGGATGTAGACTCTAAAGGTATTTTAAATGTCTTTTGATAGTGGATAGAGAATTGGCCTTTGAATGAAGAAAACCTGATTCCTCACCAGGACTTACTTATATCAATGAAATCACAGGTTTGGTTATGGACCGCACTCCCTTCTTCCCACCAAAACACAAGCACACGTGCAATAAACACATGATACATACATACTTACACACATTATGTGTACTCACATGTAGACACATGTGCACATGTAAATATACAATACTCACATGTGTGTATCATACAATACATTCATGTGCATGTGTACAGTTGGTCCAGCACTTTTCCCACTATACTTTGCTATGTCTAAAGAAGTAATAACAATATCCAGTCACATTTACATAACCTGTAATGGTTTATAGAATCAGCACAACCACTTGAGGCTCCGTAAGCCAAAGACAAGATTTGGACACATATAGCCAGGGACCTAAATGGGAGCACCTGGATAGTACAGAGCAAACTCCAGCATCAGACAATTACTAGGTAGGATATCGGGTCAAGTCACTAAACCTTCAGCTTCCTTGGTTTCCTCATCTGTAAAAATGGATATTATACTAATAGCACCTACTTCCCAGGGTCGTTGTGATGATGAAATGACAAATTTGATCACCATCTTCTACATAAATCTTTTACTCATTACTTCCAATTGCTAAAGCCTTTTCTCCTAAACTATCTTGGATTTGTTCTTTATATGCAAATATGAGCGCATGTTATCTTCATGCTCCGCTCCCCACTCCCCTTCCTTCTCCTCTCCCCACCCCTCACCGAATGTAAGCTTGTTGAGAATAGGAATTTTTTCAATTTCTGTCTTTGTATCCTAGTGCTCCTTGGAAGGAGAACATGGCAAATTTGAACAGCATGCTAAAATGCTAAAGACATTTACCTTGCAAACAAAGGTCCGTAGAGCCAAAGCTATGGTTCTTCTAATAGCTATGTATGGCTATGAGAGTGGGAGTGTAAGAAAAGCTAAGCATTACTTTCAAATTGTGGTGCTGGAAAAGACTTCTGAGAATCCCTTGGATCACAAGGAGTTTGCATTAATCAATACTTAAAGAAATTAATTCAGGTTACTGAGTAGAAAGTCAAATACTAAAGCTTAAATACTTTGACCACATAATGAGAAGACAAGACTTGCTGGAAAAGACCCTGATGCTGGGAAAGATTGAAGGCAAAAGGAAAAGGGAATAGCAGAGGATGAGACAGATAATATCATGGAAACAATGAACATGAACTTGGCCAAACTTTGAGAAATAGTGGGAGATGGAAGAGTCTGGTGTGCTATAGTGCATAGGGTCATGAAGAGTTGGGCATAGTTGAACAACCAAACAACTACAAATCCTAGTGCAGTGCCCAGAGCATAATAGGTGCTTAAAAGATGCTTATTGAACAATTGGTTGATTGAAACCCCAAACCTGTGACAACAACCAGACCCAAAGAGTGGTGATTATTAAACTGTTACCAACTTGGGAAAGAGGCACATAATTCCTTTTATGCCTCCCTTCCTAAGCATAGTTGACCTAAGACTTCACTTCACATGGGAAGTTTCTGTCATGACCATTTGTCTTCCTCTTCATGATAACAGCTCTCCCTAAATGGAGAAGGCAACTGCACTTTGTAATGGATTTTAAATCCACTGAATCTTTTTCTGTTATGTATTTCTTTGGGATACAGATCTAGTAGTGGTATTGATGGGGTAGAGTTTTATAACCCTTTGAGTACAGTTCCAAATTGTTCTCCAGCGTAGTTGAATCAGTCCACAACTCTACTAACAGTTCATTGCTGTCCTTCTTTTTGCACGTCCCCCTCCAGCATTTGTCATCTTCCTTCTCATTTATGTTAGCCAATCTGATAGGTGTGAGTTGGAAGCTCAGAGTTGTTTTAATTTGGGTTTCTTTATTAGTGATTTAGAGCATTTTTTAAGTATGACTATTGATAGCTTTGATTTCTTCTGAAAACTTCCTGTTCATAACCTTTGACAGTATATAAACTGGGGAATGGCTCTTATTTTTATAAATTTGACTCAGTTCCATATATGAAACTGCGTACATATGAGTTAACATACATAAAGCACTTTGTAAATTTTAAAGTACTATATACATGATATTTATCAATATTATTATTATTGTATATATGTATGTATGTTCCTAAAGACAGAAGCTGTGTCATTTTTTATCATTTTTTTCTCCACCTACTACGGTGTCCAGCACTTAGCAGCTGCTTGTTGAATAGAATTCACAGAGCTGAAAAAAAGTTTTTCTTTTTAATTTTTGTTCAGTCATTTCAAATTCTTTGTGACCCCATTTGGGATTTTCTTGGCAAAGATACTGCAGTGGTTGGCCATTTCCTTCTCCAGCTTATTTTACAGATGAGGAAACTAAGGCAAACAGGCAAAATGACTTTCCCAGGATCACATAGCTTGTAAGTGTCTGAAGTCAGATTTGAACTTAGGTCTTCCTGGTTCCAAGCTGGCACTGTATCCACTGTGACACTTAGCTGCATGGATGGATAGATATGTAGATGCATAGGTACATATACATATGTGTGTATGTGTATATATGGATACAAATATACATGTATGCATGTATATGTATACATATATGGATACAGGTGTATACATGTGTTTGCACACATATGCATTTGTGTATGTATGACTGTATGTTTGTATATATATTCTCCTTAGTTACCTTCTTTCCCCATTTGTCTCAAAAAGTGAAAATTGGTCTGAACTTTCCCTCTCCCACAGCTAAACCTTTCACATCAGTCAGAAATACATACATACTTACATACTTAATTCAAGAAACCTTACTATGTGCCACTACTGTGCTCAGTACTATCAATGAAGAGACGAACACCCAGACCATCAGTGCTCTCAAAAATCTTACATTTTGTGATGGAAACACTGCTATAAGATGAACAGGTGGACTTCAGAAAATCCAGGAAAGACTTATATGAAGTGATGCTGAGTGAAATGAGCAGAACCAGGAGAACACTGTACACAGTAACAGGCACAGTGTGCAAGGACTGTTTCTGATAGACTTAGCCCTTCACAGCAATGCAAGGACCTAAAACATTCCCAAAGGACTCAGGGCAAAATGCCATCCACATCCAGAGAAAGAACTAGGGAATCAGAACACAGAATGGAGTAGACTATTTTCTCTTGTGCTATGTTTTGTTTTGGTTTAGTTTTTCTCCTGATTTCTCCCATTTGTTTTAACTCTTCTATGCAACATGACTAATGTGAAAATGTGTTTAATAACAATGTATGTGTAGAACCCCACTCCCCATAAGATTACATTTTGTTGGCATGTGTTTCATTAAAGAGAAAAGGATTGGATCTGTGACCTCACTGGTTTGGGGAACTCTTAGACGAAAACATTTCTTCTTAACACACTTCTCTATAACTGAGTAACTTGCCCAGAGACCATATCTGTCACATCTTCCCGATTCCAAGACCAGTTTTCAATCCTATTACAAGACACAGCTTCCAAGTAGAGCTAGCAGTAAGCAAAGGTACAGTGCCCTTATTATTATTTAGCATATAACCCTGAGCACTTGCAGAAACAAAGAAATGTAGAAAAAACAGATCAAGAATGGAAAAAAGAAAAAAGCAGGGGAAAAAGAAGGAAAGCAGATAATAGAAAGGTTTGCTTAGAAAGGTCATGTGTTTTCAACTTTTTTAAAAAAGATCTAGTACCAAAATTCAGCAAAACGTTTAATTATATGGACTCCATGGTAATTACACGTAAAAAGTAATATAATTATTCATAATTCTATGCTGAGTATTACCAACATGCAACTTGCAAGCTGCAGCTTGATTTTCCCTAGTCATAGATTTCACTTATAGAAAAATACTGGAAAGAGAAAGGAAGAGAAACATACCACAGAACTTACTTTAGGTCCCGAACCTCAGAAGGAACACACCTGAGCAGGTGAAGCTGTCTACCACTTTTAAGAAAAGAGTTTCATCAGAATGGTAGTATCAAGATGAGTGCACTTAACATCACATATCTATGTAGTTCTTTATATACATTATTCTCATTGACACATACACCTTTGGAAGAACAGGTAGATGGGAGATTACTATTGTCATTTTATAAATGAGGAAAATGAGGCTTAGAGATGTTAATTGACTTGTCCAAGTTCAGAATAGGGACGCATGTCTTGTTTTTGATTCCACATTCACTATTCTATTTAAAATCCCTTTTTTGTGCCTTTTTCTCACTCTCTTCATTATCCATCTACTCTTTCTGTCCAGTCTAGACCCTTGTTCTCCAGTTCATGACTCCTATGTAATTATCTAGTCTCGCTCTATTTATTGTATTCCTCATGGAATTAAAACTGCCAAGGTATCCATTCTGGGCTCTCCCCATAGGCAGTTTCTGCCCCTGCCTTACAGAGTTTGCCCTGAAGTTTCTTCTCTTTTTTTTTCATTGTACCTTACTCCCAGAACAATGGTAATTGCTGCAGGTTACAGAGAGAACAGTCCCATGGTAGTACAAACTCCAATATATCCCTGATGATAGACCTCTCTCTCTCTCTCTCTCTCTCTCTCTCTCTTTCCCTTTCTCTCTCTTTCTCCATCTCTACCTATCTATCCTTCCCTATTAGCTTCTTTCCCCATTTGTTCCATGGTTCCATGTTTTCATGTACCAGTTGCCCCTAGGAATTTCAACTCTCCCCTCCTAAGGTAGCACAAAAGATCTTTTCAAGCACAAAATCCCCCAAATCACACCCACCTCTCATCTCCCTTGTTAGGCCATTTCTCTTCATCCACAGGAGCATTCATCAGGAGAAATCTTTCCCATCACCTTTTCCCTCTTTTTGAATCTTTCCTCCTCCTCCTCACTCTATCTCCTCAGAAGTTCTTCTTGATTTGACCCAGGCACATCACATACTCCCTTCTATTGCCCTGTACTCCTCATTGATTCATCTTTAGGCAGGGTACCTTCAGGTTCTGACCCTAATGTCCTAGGCTTCTTTACTCTTACCTCCACCTGTCTTCTACCTTCCCCTCTGAATCCTCCCATACATTTAGGGGAAAAAAGTCTCTTATTAGCATCTCTGCTGTCACTGTTACTATTGCTGTCTTTGGATGCTGCAATCATTCCTTCTTCCTGGATTTATGTTGCCTAGGCCATTTGAGAAGCAAAAACTTCATATCTGTTTTCTTTCTAAGAATACTTCAAACACCTCTGAACTATTGAATATGCATCTTTTGTTTTTCATTTATGACTAAGTTTCGATTTGCAGAGTATGTCACCTTGGGCTGCATCTTGAACTTCCTAGTTCTTCTGAAAACATTTTTCCATTCCCTTCTGCATTTTCTGGTGTGTACAGAATAGTCTTATGTTATTTGAATTTCCTTTCATTTGTATTTGAAGGCTTTTCTCTTGATTACTTTCAGAACTTGATTTAGAATTGAATTGCCAAATTTAATCACCATGTATCTTTACTCACTTTGTTTTCTTTCTATGAATTGTTTCAATTGGTATTTTATTTTCCATGTTCAGAAGCACTGGGCAGTTTTCTTACATTATTTCTTCCATTATGGTGTTCAGGCTTTTTGACTTATTGTGTACCTCTGGGAGACCTATAATCCTTAGGTTTTCTCTGCAACTTCTGAGTGTTGTCTTCAAAATCAGTATGTTTTAATTCCACAAAGAGCATATTTTCTTTTAATGTTATTGTTTTCTTGCCTCTCTTCTAGATTGTCCTTCACTTCTGTATATTTTTATCCCCACTCAATTGTTTGGTTTTTCTGGTTTGTTTACTGTTTCTTTAGTGAGACTTGCCATTGCGGATTCAAGTTGTTGTTTTTTTAACCTTGCCAACCATTTTTGCTTTGCAGGTCATAAATTCTGCTCTCATTATACTCATTCTTTTTTAAACTATTCAGGAACAATATGTCATAGTTCCATATTCTGCTAATATTCCACAGGGTCCTTTGTTTCATCAAGTATTGGATCATTTTCCTTTATTTTGCAGTATTTATTCATAGATGTCTGAACTTATTTACTAGGTCTGGAGGCCATGTTTTCTTCTGCTATTAATGTTTTCTTTTTCCTGAGATCTTCGGTAATTTTAGCCATTTTTACCTTTATTTTTTCCTATTGTTTACTGTCTGACTTTCTCCCTTCTGGTGGTGTTTTTTCTGGGAGTCGAACTCAAAGTACCTCAGTCTTCTACCATGTGAGGCAATTCATACTTCAGTAGCCTAGGTTTCTGCTCCATGTAACTTTTGGTGAGATGGAATTGAATACAGGTATGCTAGGCTTACCAGAGTGCTTCATGTTCAGTAGTTATCTTCTACTCAATATGTCCAAAACAGAACTCATTATCTTTTCCCTTAAACTCTCTCTTTTCCTGTCTTCCCTATTACTGCCCAGGGTACCATCATCCTCCCAGTACTCTAGGTTTGCAAGCTAGGTGTCATCCTCAACTTCTCATTTTCACTCACCTTCCATTTCCAAACTGTTGCCAAGATCTGTCAATTTTTCCTTTGTAACATCTTTCAACTATGCCTCTTTTTCACCTCTGAGACTACCACCACTCTAGTATTGGCCCTTATCTCCTCACACATAAACTATTACAATAGTAATATTGGTGGATCTTCTTTCCAAAAGTCATTCCTTACTCTAGTTCATCCTCCACCACTAAGCCACCAAAGTGATCTTTCTAAAGCACACATCTAGCCATGTTACTTTTCTGCTTAATAAACTCCAGAGGCTCCCTATAAACTTCGGGATAAAATACAAATTTCTTTGTTTGCCATTCAAAGTCCAACATAATCTAACCACCACCTCACCACCCCTCTACTACCACCACTTTTCCAGTCTCCTTATACCTTACACCCCCAACATACTCTTTGATCCAGTGATAGTGGCGTCCTTCCTGTTCCTCAAATAAGATGTCTCACCTCTGGGCATTTTCTCTGGTTGTGCCTCATGACTAGAATATTCTCTCCCTCTTCATCTCCTTCTCCTGCCTTTTCTGGCTTCCTTCAAATCCCTTCTGTAGGACACCTTTCCCAATCCTTTTTAATTCTAGTTCTTTTTTCACTGTTGATTTTCTTCTGTTTTTCTCTGTTGATTATTTCTCATTTATCTTGCTTTTTTCTTTTTTTTGTACATAGTGGCTTGCATGCTGTCTTTCCCATTAGACTATGAGCTCCTTATGGGCGGGGACTATCTTTTGCCTTTCTTTATATGCCCAGTGATTAATACAATGCCTGGTTCACAAGGAGGCCTTTAATAAATACTTACTGACTGACTGACGAGTAATGTTTTATACTTACCAAAACAATGTCTTGCACCTAGTAAGTACTTAATACATACATAGGGAATTTAGTTAAGATATGTCAAAAGTAAAAAATAAAAAAAAGAGAAGTCTAAACTATAATCTAATTCCCAGGACACTAAAATAAATAATTCCCATAAAAAATATTATAGTTCCACTATTAGAGGATTGGTCAATGATTGAACTCTATCTAATGAGGTTAAAATCTGGATATAATTAAGAACCACCCTAATTTTCATATGAGACAAGATAATTCTATCACCCAATATTTGTGCTTGCCTACAAAGGGATAATTACCAAAATGAAATATTCAAAACAACCAAAGACTCTCTTTTTTCCTGACATATTAATAAGAATATCAGTTATGAGTGAAAATAATAGCCAGTTTTTAACCACTGAAAGTCATGAGGAAGACAGCTAAATTTAAGGGAAAGTCAGAAAAAGAAATCAGTAAAATGCCTTTCTAATGATTTAAAATCAATGGCCATGATTTTCGGCTCTAATAACTAGCTTTCTAGAGCTTTCCAATTGCATGCAGCATACAGTTCAAAAATCATGTCAGATTTGACATGTCATCTGGGTATTCCCTAGGATCACTGCCAAGTTAGATTCCAGGACTCCTCCTTCTGGCCAATATATATTGAGATGACTTCTCTACCTTACAGCTCTTTTTGGAACAACTTGCTACCACTTATTTTGCTTTCAATGGATCTCCCTTGTAGTGTCTCATCTGCCCAACTGGTACCTTTGCCCCTTGCAAAGTCAAGTTGAAATAGCAGAGGACAGGAGAACTGGGTTGTAGCCACCACTCTGCCAGCATTCCATTGTGTGACCTTAGGTAAGTCGCAACTTACAGGTGTACTGCAAAGAGCACCAGCTGTAGGATCAGGGATTTGGCTTCAAAATCCACCTTGGATACCTCCTACATCTGTGACTTTACTCAAGTCACTGGGCCTCAGTTTCTTCATGTGAGGAATAAGGGCCTCTGAGGTTCTAGTTCTAGATCTCATGGTCAGACAGCAAGGCATAGTGGTTGGATGACTAACTTCAGAATCAGGAAGCCCTGGATTTAAGACCTTGCCTCTTTCTACCTGGGTGACCAGAAGTAATTCCGTTAACTTCCCAGTGTCCTCAAGCAATTGTTGAGTGAATCTGACATCTAAAGTTATACATGAGTTGCTGATCTGTATCACGAATGGTATGTTCCACACTGGAAATTCCCCACATTGATGAAATCACAGATCTGACCAATTATACACATATATGTGTATATATATGCATATATAATACATATACACACATGAATACACACATATACACATGCATATATATATTATATGTGGGTATGTATGTGTATTTATATTATATATGTATGTATGTATATGTGTGTTGGTGTATATACATATGTATGTGTGTATATGTATATATATGTGTATATATATGTGTGTGTGGGTATGTGTACATATATATATATATATATATATATATATATATATATATATATGTACAAAATGTGTCCTTACCAATAAAATGGGAATGGAAAAAATTAAAGGTAGCATAATTCAAATCCCAGCCCTGTTCCTTACTGTGAGCAGACAGCTACTTTGGGTCAGTCCATTCAGTCTTTCTGGGCATCAGTTTCCATACTTGTAAAATGAAGGAGTTGCATAAAATGATTAGTGTGGCTTTTTTTGGCTCTAAGTCAATGCTATGATCTATTTCTTTGGATTGAGATGAAAGTAATTCCTGAAAGAGTTTTTAAAATACTTTAAAAAAGGAATGGAATATTATGAGTCCTATGTGAGCACTCAAGCTTAAACAGTTCTCTCCTCTGTAATTAGAATTTTCTTTAAAATCAATGGGATATACATAGCAAATATTCATAGCAGTGCTTTTGTAGCGGCAAATAACTGGAAACAAATCAGATGGCCATCGATAAGGGAATGGTTAAATACATTGTGGTACCCAATGTCATGGAATATTACTGGGACATAAGAAATTATGAATATGAAGAATTCAGAAGCTTGCAAAGACTTACAGGAATGCATGCAGAATGAAGTAAACCCAACCAGGAAAATGTTTATGATGACTACAAGAGAAGGAAGTGAAAAAACATTTATTTAGTGCCTGCTATATACTAAGCACTGTGTTAAGTGCTTTTTAAAAAACATATTATTTCATTATAACAATGTAATTATATCATTATAACAAAGAAAGGATGACCAGAAAAGTCATATAAACCTTAAATTTTGTAATAATAATACTCAAAATTGTCCCTGACACATATATGAGAAAGCATACCTCCCCAGCCTCTCTTTATGAGTATAGAACATTGCTTATACTACCAGACTCAGAAAGTTAATTAATTTAATTTATTGTAAGTTAATTTTGATGAACTGTTTTTTCCTCTTGTTTTTGTTCTTTATTGTTCACTGGGTTGAAAAAGAGGGGATATACTCAGAAATGAATGTGATGTTTTAACAAAAAAATTGTCATTAATTGAATAAAAATAAACCAATGATTTCTTCCTGAACAGACTGGCCTAAAGGTAGTTCTAACTTACCTTGTACCAGAACCAGTTGCTGAATCTGATCACTTCCGTGCTTCAGTTATTAACTGTTATATTCTATTCCAAATACACCGAATTTTCAAAGACTGCTGATCACAGGTTAAAAACTCTCAGCTTACTGTAAGTTAATTGCTGGGGGTAGGGGATGGGGAGATGGGGGAATGATATATGCTTTAAGTCCTTATGGGAAAATTTTAAAGACAACATCTGACTGGGCATATTTAAAGAAGGCATTTCTCCTGTTTTGTGGAATAAAGAGCAGGCAGGGCACCAGTCATTGCAGTTTGTTTTCATTTTGATCTGAGATGCTTTAACAGGGATTTGAAGGAAAGCATGTCCTTGGAAGGCTCTTGAATACCAATCCTCTGCTCTGAAGGGCCTTATCTTTTAACTGCAGCTCAGCACAGGATATGTCAGAGAAAGACTGAATGGCTGTTTTGAACAGTGCGTGTTTGACAATACAACAAAACTGGCATCTTATGGGGAAGTGGGGGGAAGTCAATACAGGGAAAGAGACCCACTCTTAAATGATAATAAATAATAAAACAATAAATGTCGAGCACAATGATGAATTAGCAATATTGAAACCCATCTGCAGGTAGAGAGATGTTCTGATCTACATTTTTAAAAAATGTTTCCTTTTTTAAAAGGTTCAGAACTATCAAGTATCCCCTATGTCTTCTTTTCTCTGGACTAAGTATTGTTTGTTTCTTTAGCCAGTCTCCATATGATATGAATCTGGAGGCCTTTGCTATTCTAATTACCCTTCTCTGTATATTTTTTAGGTTATCTATGGGCCTTCCTAAACTGTGGTACTAGAACTGAACACATTTCAGATGTAGTCTGACCAAGGACAGTCAGACTACCATCTTATTTTTCTTGGAATCTACACTTCTCAGTGTGGCCTAAGGTTGGATTTTCTTATCACCTATAACATATATAGACTCATATTGATCTTCCAGAGCACCAAAACCCCCAAATCTTCTTTAAGACAATTGTTCTCCCCCATCTAGTACTTGTGAAGTTTGTATTTGTCTTATATGGAGTCTCTCTCTTTTTCATACCAACAATCCCAGGTCTTAAAATTTAAAAGCATGAAAGGATTTTATGATGGGCATAGGTATGTCAGAAGTACAGATTTATTAGTCATCTAATTCAACCATGACTTGAAACATGAATCACCTCAACAACACTGGAGACACAGTGATCTAGCCCCTCCTGGAAGATCTTCATAGTCAGGAAGTTCACTGTCTCTGGAAGCAACTCTTTGCATTTGGGGGGAGCTTCAAATATAAGTTGAGAGTATATTTACATACACACACACACACACACACACACACTCACACACTCACACTCACACACTCACAGATATGAAAGTAAACAATGGAATAAAGTGGCATGTAAAAAGAATACTAAATTGAGACCCTAAAGATCTGAAGTTTCATTCTGCCTCTGTCACTTATTACCTTTGTGACAGAGATATATTAACCCAGCTTTATTCAAAAATGTAAAAATCCCTATTTCTATCCAACTTTATTTAATTTTGGGTCAGATTTGTGATTCCGTTGGTGTGGAGAACACTGTGCTATGGAAAATCTCTCTCCTAATACAGGTTGGGAATTTGTCTATAACTTACAGTCTTGATGAGTTTCCTGAGGAATGGAGAAGGTATGGTCACATGACCAGTATATGCCAATGGCAGAATTTGAGCCCAGACCTTCTAGATTTCTATCCTAGTCTTCTATCTGATGCCTCCATTGAACTATGACTTGGTTGAACTGGAAAATTGGTGAGTTAATTTTAAAAAGATATGATGAGAAATTTCTTAAGGAAATGAAAATGGTTTGAGCTAAAGACAAGTAGATCTCCAAGAAAGCTTAGGGGTAATTTTGCTGTTATAACAAATTAAAAGAGAAGCCAAGAGAGGCCAAACTGCTCCACTGTCAAATTAATGCATTTGACCTGAACATTGCTAGTCTAACCAGTCTTGAAGATGGCTAGGAAATGACATGGTACATTATCTGGGCCAAGAAAACCTGAAGGTGCTTGTATTAAGTGTAAAAAAAGGAAAGAATGGCACTTATCTCCACTGGACTCAGCTTTCTGAATCATCTCCCTTGGCTGCCTATCAAGGCAAGGCACAGCAACTGTTTAAAGCAAATCAGTTCTCATGGACTTAAGACATGGATCTTAATGAGGGTCTGTGAAAAGAGAAAACAGTTAATCCCTCTTTTGTAAGGCATTACTGAAACTACTGGAAGAGAACTGATGATCAGTTAAAGAACTAGGAATACCCTGAAATCGTTACTTTCAGAGGGGAATTCGTTTGGTCTTTGCTGGTGTGGAGAACCCGCAGGGTAAAGGAGTCCCTTCAACGGAAATAACTTATCTGTAATTTATAGTTTTCATGAGTGATGATAGCTTCAGCATTGAGATATTAGATGACTTGCTCCTGATCACAAAGCCAAGATTTATCAAAGGTAGGATCAGAATCCACATTTTCATGATTCCAAGGCAGACCCTCTAGATTGCCCCTGGGAACCAGTGTTAGAAGTTTCTAAACTACAAACCATATGATCACAGATCTAGAGCTAAAAGGGACAGCTAAAGCCATCCAGTTGAACTCTCTCACTTTACAGATGAGGAAATTGAGGTTCAGAGAGCTTAAATAACTTGCCTAGGCTCAGATAATCACCAAGGAAGGATTTGAACCCATGCCCTCCTGAGTATCACAGATGATCAAAGTTTGTCACAGAAATGTGATGAAAAAAGTCAGCATGCTACTATGACATACTAAATAGTGTAATGTCCTAAAAAAAGAAACCTAGCTTTACATGAATCTTTTTTAGTCAGATGCTTATAACCAATGCATTTACATGTTTATGAGTGATTCTGTTCGTAACACCTGAAAAAGATGTGGGAAGCTGCAGGCAATTCGAGAAAGATGGACTTAGATCATTAAAGGGATAGAAGATACTATCCTATGGAGAACTGTTATTATTTAGGTTGAAAAAGAAGAGTCATTCAGCAAGTAATTGATAAGTGCCTACTATGTGTCAGGCAAGACAAAGACAGAGAGAAAGAGACAGGGAGGGGGACAGAGAGAGAGAAACAGAGAAACAAACACAAGGATATGGAGAGACAGAGAGAGGGAGAGAGAGAGAGAGAGAGAGAGAGAGAGAGAGAGAGAGAGAGAGAGAGAGAGGGAGAGAGAGAGAGAGGATAAATAGAGCCTATATTCAAAGTACTTACATTGTAATGGAAGAAGATGACATCTATAAAAGTGCTATAAAGTGTTGGGGGGAAGGGGAAAAGAATGGCTCTAGAGTGGGAGCAATGGTGCAAGCTAAGAGAAGACTTGGGACGTGGAAAATGGAAAAAAATTGAGGTGAGAGTGAGCCATCCACTTGTAGCCATATTTCATATCACTTCACTGGACATGGTTAAAGTCCTTCAAAATGGTGGTCTGGAGAGGAAATCACCAATATGCAAAAGGAAACCTCAGGAGAGGCAGGATAGAGTAAAGGTAGGGACACTGTCATACAAAGAACAAAATAAAAATAGTTCTGGAACTCAAAGGTCTTACCTTAATTCTGGGTTATTTTGTTTTTCCCAGATCTGTGATTGCATTCAAGGGGAAAATTCCCACGATGAAAATTTATTCATTAACAGAGATTGGAAGCTTGTCTGTGATTTATAGCCTGGGGATATTGTGAAGTTGAGAGACTTTGTCAGGGTCAAACAGCCCAGATGTGTCAGAGGTAGATCTTGAACTGGATTCTTTCTGATGTCACTCTACCATGTTACTGCCACAATTTCTGACCTGATTACTGGCTTCAAGTATTTGGAAGGGTCTTTTATTTAATGAACTTTTCCAAGCATATGTTTTCTATCTTCTTGGAAGAAATGAGTTATGAAAGTCAAGAGGCTTTCCACAGACACAAGCAAGACCTTCTTAATGAGGGTGATAAAAATTCCAGGGTGAGCTGCCAAAGAAGACTGTGGAATGCTTATATGTGGACATGTGTGAGAAAAGAGCAGACAATTAAGTAACTGCCTTGGGTAGTTTACTCATTCACCTTCTTAAACATACACACACAAAAACCAGAAAATAATCCTAAAGGATCATTTGGAGTTCCTGTACAACTCAATGTCTTTAGTGATGATCTTTTTTCCTGACCAGATGACATAATGGCTTAATATACAATGGGAAAATTTATTCTATCACATCTCAATTAATCTTTCTAACTAAAATATTTACTTGATCTCTACACTACAAACTTAAGGTTCTTGACTGGAAAATTCAGTAATGTTTTGATCACTTTGACCTGCTACATGACATTTATGTGGGGAATAGGGATTTTAAGTCCTTGGGAACTGCATTGCTTTCTGAGCTGGCATTAGCATCTGATTCTGATGTCTTTTCTCCTTCCCCTTGATGTCATCAAGGGTCCAATTTGGATAGATGCTCCATGTAAATCAGTGGAATGACTGAATCATTAAAAGTATCCATGTGGCTCAGACTCCTTAAGAGTCTAGCCAATAGTGGTATATCTTAAGAGTCTGGCTGATATGGTGGATCTTTAATACACTTCGTCTTTCTTTGGCTGAAAAAAAAAATCCATGTATTTATATAATCTATATTAAATTGTTTTAGAAAGGAGGAATTGAGGAAGGGAGAAAATTTGGAACTAAATATTGTTTTCAAAAATGAATGTTAAAATTTGTCTTTATGTGTAATTAGAAAAAAACTATAAATATAATATATACACATGTGTTACATTCATACAAAGTATTCAGGATATCTATTTCAAAAGCTATAATGTTCATACTTCAGAAGATCTGCTATATCTTTCAAGTATAATTTTGCCCTCATATGCAGGCAAAGATTAACCTTGTATTTATTTAGTATTGAGAGGTAGTAGAGCGTAGTGGGTAGAGAATTGGTTTTGGACCAACCAGATTCAGGTCTCAGCTCTGATAGACTATCTATCTGTTTGACCCTGAGTAAGCCCCAACTTCTCAATGTCCCAGAGCAACTCTCTAAGACTGTAAGTTGCAGAGAAAATACTACTCTATATTGGTAGAGGAAGTTCTTCACCTGGGAATTTCTTACAACAAAGAAATCATAGGTCCACTCTCTATCTAATTTTTGCATGTATTTTGTTTATACTTATACAGGTATATTTTGTCTCTCCTGATAGAATGTAAGTTTTTTGAGTGTTTCATTGCATTGCCTTTGTATTCCCAATGCCTTACACAATGCCATAGTGGGTGCTTAATAAATGCTTCTTGATTGATTGTACCTTGTATTTATGATATACTTATATTTTTTCCTATTGTATCCTTTGATAATTGAATGCAAGCTTCTTCAGAACAGAAATTGTTTTATTTTTGCCTCTGTATTCCCAGTACCTAACAGTACCTGAAGGCACACAATAAGTGCTTAATAAATGCTTATTGAAAAGAAAAATTGAAGATTTAGAAAGTTAACCCAAATATGAGTAGTATAGTCTGAAAGAAGGCTTCAGGGAAAGAGCAATAGGAGGGAACAAAGAGTATAAAGTTGAGTCTACAGAATATAATAACTACTTAGAAAATTAAATACCAGATCAACCATCCAGCTATTTGATTTCCTTTATCTAAGCAATTCTGAGATTATGGTTCGCAGATTCTTGGGTTCTCCAAAACCCTTTAAGATGATCCTTGAGGTCAAAACTATTTTCACAATAATGCTAAGATGGCATTGACCTTTTTCAATATCCTTTCCTTTTCTAACTATGTGTCTGTGTGAAACAAATATTCTTTATATAGTTTAATCAAAATAACAAAGCACAATAAATTGAATGCAGAAGCAGATAAAAGAATTCAGCTTTATTCTAATAAGCCAGATATGAAAGAGATTCTGGAAAACATCTAATCAATAACATTCTCACTTAAATTAGTTTTTGTTTTGGAAAATATAGTCATATCATATATAAATATTTATGCTAATGTGTAATAGGTTTATTATTCTTTTCAAATGAATTTATAAATAATCCTCACAAATTTTTGCAGTTTTACTTCCCTAATATGGTAGCTATCAATAAATACAACTCGCATAAATATGAAAACTTTGGAGATCCCCAATGATTTTAAGCACATAAAGGAATCCTGAGTCAAAAAAGTTTGAAAAGTCACTGTTGTACACCATTCCATTGGGGAAAAAACACAAGTTCTTTTGGTATTTTGTGTAAAAAACATTGGTTTAAAAAGAGAGAAGAAAACTTTAAATAGGGAAAATGGAGGAAGCAGCAGAGTATCACTTTACATTTTGTATTAGAAGAGGCCGTCAATGATTTTTATATCTATGGAGTGACATGACTAAGTCTTAAAGTTGTTCTTTCCCCCTTCCATCAGGATACCTGTAGAAATTGACTTTGATTTTGTAGAAAAGTCATCCAACCATACATCCCAATAGTGGAATGTCCCAAAATCACAAAGTTATTTGAAGCTTTATGACATTCTACTGATGGATGTTCATCCCAAACATCTGTATGCTTATAGAGTCTCAATCCCTGTATGATCACAGAGGAAGTGACTTGAGTCAACATTTAGAGGGCATGTGAAATAATAATAAGAACTTTACACAGAGGAGAAGTAAAGGCATTGGTATGGATACTAAGATTTGGAACCAAAGCTGAGCAACCTGAAATCTGTGTGGAAAGCAGAAGAAAGTGTGGTGGAGATGGAACAATCAATTAATCAAATCAACAAGCATTTGTTGAACACTTACCATATACCAGGAATCATGCAAGATCGATTCCTATACATAATATTTGGAATAATTTGGAAACATACTATTTGGAAAGGGATGGTTTTGCCAGCAGCCTGCTTTTAATTTAATCAGGAAATATTAAAAAATATATCCAGATGAGTCTCAGCTCTGACTACCCTGATCTTCAGCTTGTGTCCCCACTATGCTACAAGAATCAAATTAAAACTAAAAAAATTAACCTACCATTTATTTTTCTTTGAAACTGGAAAACAATTGATTTGACTGTCACTGAACTGCTGGAATTCAGCAGTTGTCTAGGTGTCCTGCAGACATATCCTAAGTATATAATTCTAACTAGTAGTTAAATGTAGTAACCATTCTGATTAGACTTAACCACACACAAATGGGAGGGAAGAATTTCCAAGTTGTTTACTAGATTCTTTTTCACAGTGTTCTTTTTTAAAGAATCAGAGGACCAATTTTTCTCTCACGCTACATGAAATCTAGCACTGTTGGTGTTTGGGTTAGTTTGTATTTCTAGAGAGGTTTCAAATGAGACAGTCATTTGACCTCACACTTGCTTACAGATGCTAAAGGTTTTATTTGAAAGACCCTGGAGACATGAACCAGTGCTTTGCCTGAAGAGAGACTAACGATGAATCACTTGGCCATTTGTCTTTTGGTGACTTTGGTCTCCAAAACCCCTACATATTTCTCTGTGGATTTTTAAGGCACCTATCATCAATGTGCCCAGGGGCTCAGACAGAGATAAGACCTACTTAAAAGCAGTGCTAAACATGGGATTTGGAACTTAGATCTTGATTCTAGATCCCAAAATAGATGAGTGAATAAAAAAATCTATCTGCTTAGTTGAAAGAAAAATATGATTTCTTAGGAAATAAAAAATAAGAACAATGGATCATGCAAATAGAAAGTCTGAGAAAAACTAATGGACATAGATGGCATCTTTTTTCAACATACTTTAAAAGGCACAGGCTTTCCTCCAGTTTGGTATATTCATGGCGCATTAACTTTATAAGGAAATTGTTCCATGGAATGCAAAGATGATTCTGAAACAAATCTAGAAAAGAACAAGCCCCACTGCAAAATGTACTGTAACAACAGTCACTTCATGCATTTGCTTTGCAAGACTGACCTATTCTCAAGGTTTAGTCATGTCAGGTACTGCACCACTATATTGTTTCCCTCTGATTGTAACTCCCTAGAAGGAAAAACTTTATTTCCTTTATATAGGATTATTTTGGAAGAAAAAAAGCCACTGTTTGGTAATTTTCTTCCTTGTAATGTTTTCCATCAGTTGGCAAAAGAAATTTATTCTTTTTACCTAAAGTTTGCATATGATATACTGGTAACATACATAAACATTGGCTTCTAAAATAGTCCTTAGAAAAAATGAGCCCATCTTCCTCCTTTCTCCATCTTCTGGTAACCAAGATACAAAGCATTTATCCTGGTACATTGATTCCAGCTATAAATGTAACATGATAGAACATTGGAGTCCAAGTTCCACCCCTGCCCCTTTTTGCTTCCTCCTCCACATAATCTTGGACAAGACACTTATCCTCTTGAGTCTCAGTTTCCCCACCTGCAAAATGAACATGTTCCTACTTGAACGACCTATCTCGCAAGATTGTTATGAGGATTAACTTGTGTTATGGATTCAGATAACTCTGAAACTGTAATTCATTATATAAATGTAAACTACAGAGAGATCACATGGTGTATTAGAAAGATCACTGGACTGCACCGTAAGTGGAAATCTGGGATACGACTCCTGCTTCTTCACTCAGTAGTTTCATGATATTGGGCAACTATCAACCTTCCAGACTTCCATTTTCCTCAGCTATAAAGCAAGGGCAATAATACCTCTTCTGTCTACACAGCTAGATCCCAGTTAGTGAGAGTAGTGGGTCCTATGGTGCAGTCATGTATTTGAATTCACATTACATATTTCCATTGGACTGTTGAACCAATGATTATATTTTAAAGAATTATATCTCTGACTAGTATGAACTCAAAATCATGTAACCACATCATCATCATCATTATCATGAAGTATTCTCACTGATCAGAACCTAGATATAATAGATATTATGGTGAATAAATCAGATTTGAAGAAAGTACTTTACAACTCTAAATAAAAATTTCATTTATGTGTATTACTTCTATTATATACAATCTGCTGGATTAATACCAATTCAACTCAACAAGTTGCGCACTTGCTACATGCTAGGCTGTGGAGATATAACAAAAGCAAAAATTTGAAAATTGTTAACCTCAGGGAGCTTACATTTTACTAGGGGAAACAATATATGTACACAAACTGTATATAGATTAGGTACAAAGTAATTAGAGGGCAAAGAGAAACAACTAACTGGGAGTAGAAGTTGCTGGGGAAGACCTTGTATAGGAAGTGATACTTGAGCTATGATTTGGAGGTAACACGATTATATAAGAGATAAGTTTTCTCAAAAGCATTTTAGGCATTGGGTACATCTGTACAAAAGCGCAAGGGTAAGGTAATATTGTCCATGGGGAGCACTAAGTAGGCCAGTTTGGCTGAAATACAAAACATGCAAGAAGTGATTAGTAAGCACTGTGGAAAGATAAGTCAGAACCATAGTGTGAAGAGCTCTTTTGTACCAGACATAGGAGTTTGTATTTTATCCTAGAGGCCAGTAATGTTTTTTGATAAGGAGAGTAACATGCTCAGAAATATACTTTAGGAATAACAAATTGGAAGAAATATGGAGGATATATTGTAGAAAGGAGAGATTGGAAGTAGGCAGTCCAGTTAGGAAGGCATTAACTAGGCAATAACGATCTGAACTAGAGGTTGTGGCTGTGTGAGGGGAGAGAAAAGAATAGACGTGAGATAGGTCCAACAAGACTTGGAAGGTAATTGGATTTGGGGGAAGGGGAGGGAAA
This sequence comes from Potorous gilbertii, assembly GCA_028658325.1. NCBI lineage: Eukaryota > Metazoa > Chordata > Mammalia > Diprotodontia > Potoroidae > Potorous > Potorous gilbertii. The sequence continues at coordinate 69,696 of JAQQSK010002674.1, read as the reverse complement.
ATGAAGAGTGGAGGAGAACTCTGAAGTCGCACAGGTTGAAAAGACATCAGTGTATAGAAACCAGAAAGTTAAGGAAAAAGATAGGGCTTGAAGAGAAGGTAATGAGCCTTCTTTTGGATATATTGAGTTTAAGATGCTTAAGGGATGTCCAAATAGGTATGACCTACAGGCAGTTGGTTATGTGGGATTAGAGCTCAGAAGATATGAATGCTGGATGTGTATGTATACACATACATCTATATACACATACACACACATAGAAAAATAGGTATCAATAGATATCTATATAGATAAAGCTGTCTATACACACATACACACACACATGCAGCTAGGTGGCCCAGTATTGGACCTAGAATCAGGAAGACCCATCTTTTTGAGTTCTAATCACTTACTAGCTGTGTGATCCTGGATAAGTCATTTTCCTTAGTTCCTCATCTATAAAATGAGTTGGAGAAGGAAATGGCAAAATGGGATCTTTGTCAAGAAAACCCCAAGTGGGGTCACAAAGGATAAGAGGTAACCTAAACGACCAAACAACATATGTATGTATGTATGTATATACGTATCTATGTATGTATGTGTACACATACATAAGTATATATGCATGCATGCCCATATATAATATATGTATATTGTATATACAAGGCATATAAATAATTGAGTCCACAGGAGCTGATGAAATCATGAAGAGAGAGTAGAGAGAAGATATACATAGAGTATATACACATAATGGAGACAGGACACAGGGATAACCATTTTATTTATGTGGTTCACTGAAAGCCAGACCACAAGGGTTTGGAGGTAAGTGGAAACAAGAAGTGTAGAAAACTTTTTCTAGAATTTTAATAGTAAAAAGGATGGGGGATACAGGCAATAGTTTGAGAGAATAGTAGAGAGAAGGGTTTTTAGGGATGAGGCAGTCATAGCATTTTTATAGGCATCAGAAAAAGAGTTGTTGAATAAACCAAGCCCACATATTATAAAAATAAAGGAAATAATTAAAAGGGCAAGGTGCTACACTCTACAGGAGGAAAAGGGATAAAGATAAGGCTATGCTGGAGCCAGACATCTGTTTTGGGGGAGCTGATGGTTAAATATTCAGTGTGAGCATTTGTACCTCAGAAATCAGATAATGTCACAAATCTGAGCTTGATTTATTATTTTTTTAATCATCTAGACTTAAGAAAATGACAGAAAAATGTTAGTAAAGCAAATCAAATTTTAAAACGTGTCATAAGCATTTTTGGGAGGGAGCTAGTTATTAAACAGCTACCAGCACACCCTTGGATAAAGGGCATAAGTAGAGGCTTTTTACCAAGAACTACTTCTCCCAAGACTGGAGTAATAGAGGAGATGGCAGGGAAAAATAGTTCAGGAAGGTATGGAACCCATCTATCTTCTAAACTTCCTTATTTCTGCCAGGGGCACCACCATCCTTCCCATCTCCACATTTTACAATATTGATGCTGTTTCCAACTCTTTGCATCATATATTTGGGAAGATCATATATTAGATAATGAAAGTAATCACTTATAAATTAATGCTTTTCAATTTTATGAATTTTATTTCTAAAAATACTCAGGGAGAGGAGGTTCTAAATAACACAAAGTTATAACAAATTCACAGAAGTGTACAGCAGAGAACAAAAGAAAACCTACAAGGAACAAAGAAAAGATGGACAGCTTTTAACATAATACATAGGATTTAATATATAGGTCTTCTTGAAATGATAAATTATTGCTACATATTCTGTATCCTTTCCTATGTTCTGCTGTGCACATGACATTTTTAATTGTTTTTTATTTGTTTTTAATGTTTCTTTTTCTTATTATGTATTTAAGTTTTAATATCTGTCTAAAACTTAAAAAATTAAAAAACAAACAAACCCACAGTTAGAAGGTAAGATCAATGAATCAAGAATGAGATGTGAAAACGAATGCCCAGGATGAAGACATATGAAGCTGCGAGAACCAGTAGAATTCATAAATTATTTCTTCCTATTCTTTATGAATGTGTCTTGCATTTCACCACTAAAACCACTACAATGAATGGCCTCACACAAAAGGAGTAATACTGTTGAATTCTCCATTCATTTCCTATCTTTGGGGAGTTCTTATTTCACTTTATATGGAGAAATGAATGCCTTTAATGTTTTGAAAATTACTCTACAAACCACATGGTAAAATCCATCTCATCGCCTAGTCATATCCCTCCATTGCACCTCTTTGTTAGTAATGTTGCTTTTTATGAATTCTCTTTTTCCTTCTAGAAACAATTAAAATTGCAATGAAAAAAGTCAGTCCTAGATTATAAAACTTTTTTTTAAATCAATACGCATGATGTTTGCCTATGAGTAAAAATCTCAAGGTGAATTGTAAAAGGTTAGGGAGAAGAGAAACCTAAGAAAAGAGGGTAAGAGAAAGTATAGTAGTATATTTTATTATGATAGGAACTATGAATTTTTTTCAATTCAATACATGTTTAGTAAGTACCTACTAAGTGTCAGGCACCATGCTAAGCACTGGGGTTACAAATTTTTTTAAAGGTGTTCTCCTGCCATCAAGGAGCTTACAATCTAGAGGGGAAAGACAATATAGGAAAAGAAGGTAGAAGGAATGGAGAGGTGGGAGGATACCAGGAGGTACCAGTTCTGGGAATATCTTTTTCTGTTGAATCCAAGGTAGAGTTGCAAATGGAAAGTGGAAAGTCTAGGGAACTCCCAAGGAGGAAACTTTATGAATGCAGATTCACACCTACTTTGATTATAACCTTAGAGAGTTAATTTGAGAGAATTAATTTATTAACTGAAAGATTAATTTGCTCGGTTACATAAAGGGTAAATAAATGCAGTCAGTAGGTGTCAGAGGTTCGAGACTCAGAAGCTAACTCATTCTTCACAATACTCTGTCCTTTTTAAATTATTACTAATTTTAAAAAATTTATCTTCACTTCCAAATTCTCTTTCTCTTTTCCCCTCCTACATCCATTGGGAAGGCAATACACATACTTATGAAGTCATGCAAATCGTATTCCCACATCTGCCATGGGAGAAGGAGGGAGAGCAAGATGTATAATCTCTTTTGATATCTTAATTGCTTCAGAATTACATGTACTCTATATACATTTAAAATGAACTGGAGGTAGGTTAGGGTATTATATAGCAAAGGGGGAATCAAAATTAACCGTAACTTATCAACAAAAATTTGCTTTCTTTCTTGATTTTGTTTTCTTAAAAGCCCAGTTCAGATATCACCTCCTACTTGAGGTCTTTCCAGATTCCCCTCAGGTACTAGCACTCTCTTCTTTAATCTGTCAATCAGCAAGCATTTAAGGTTCTACCATGTGCTAGGAGCTCTGTTGCTCCTTGTAAATGCTAAGACAAAACCGAAACAGCTCCTGCCTTCAAAAAGCTTGTATTCTATCTGAGGAGATAATATATACATACACACATGTATGTATGCATATGTATGTATGCATAAAATATATTGAAATAATTTTGGATTATTTCATATGTGCTTTGTATTTGCTTACTGCTGCACAGGTTATGACCTACCAGGAACATTAGATCCTGAAGGCAGGGACTTTCATTTTTATCTTCGACTCTCCATTGCCTAGCATAGGGTCTGGCACATAATAGGCGATTAATAAATGCTTACTTAACTGAATTAAATTTGGATTGATTCCATTGCCTGGCTGAAGACTTCTGTACCCATCACTGTAGCTTATACTTGAAGGAAGGGCTAAATGAATGCTTTATTCACTAAACTGATTTTTTATCTGAATGAAGCAGCCTATATCATCTCATTTCTTAAACAACTTAAAGATCATGAGGTTCAGAAAATCTAGTAACTTCTATTTTGTTTCTTTCACTAACAGTAAATTCTTGGATAAAGAATGATAAAATTCTTCATATGAAAAGAATAGTTTCATTGGGCCTTCTTGACTTTTCCTTGGCTTCTGATTGAAAAAATGCCAGCATCTCTTTAACAAATCCTCTATCTTCTGGGAGGAGTCCTACTTTTTATTTCTTCAGCAGAAACCTTTAAATAAGGAAATCTCCTGTGACCTTAGGCAAATCACTTAACCCCCCTAGACTTCTGTTTTCTCATTTATAAAATGAAGGGATTAGGACCAAGTGACATTTGAAGTTCTTCTGGGTCTAAATCTATTATCTTATGATCCTGACTATCTGTTTATCAGTAATAGTTAAATCTCATGTTTTTAAAGTACTTTAAGTTTTATAGTAAGTTTTGTACAACCTTATGAAGGCAGTAGGATAGATAGATAGAGTGATGGGTATGATGTTTAAGTGTTTACTATGTCCCAGGTACTATGCTAAAGACTAGACATGGAAATATTAGACAAAAGGAAAGAAAAAGAAAAGAAAAGAAGGGGAGGGGAGGGGAGGGAAGTCAGATGAAAAGATCTCATGGTCCTTAGGGCACAGGGGCAAAGCTGATGTTAATGTTGCTTCTTTACTCATTTCCATTGAAAAGTCATGTCATTTTCTGATGCTGAACCATGCTGAACAAAGCCAAGGACTTTGGTGGCAAGGCTTTCCTTTCTGAATCTTTAGCAGCTGTGGCTGTAGCACCTGTAGGAGCAGGTGCCAGGCTACATCTCTATAGAGGTTGCTTTCCAGGATGATAGCTGAGGATGCTGGGTTGGCAGCAATGCTCTCAAGGCTCTTGGGTTCAGAGTCCTGGGCTGTCTCCATCAGGATCTGGGAGAAGATGGTGGTCAATGTGGTAATAGTGGTTTGATTTGAGATGGGAAGAGGGAGGCTTCAAGGGGGAGGAAGAATGAATCCAAGTGTATCATACCCACTTTACATATAGAAGCTGAGATTCAGTGGAGTTAAGCAACCTGTCTGAAGTCACACAGCTCGTATGTTGGAGCTGCGATGAAATCCCTGCTATCCCTATCATGAGCCCTCAACAACATTCAGCTAGCTACTTAGAGTATGGAAAATACTTTACTAAACTGACAGGCTAAGGACAGGGGTGTGCTACCAAATGTTTAACAAAAGCTCTCCAGAAAAAATAAAAGTATGCAGGACAAGGGGTGTTGTGAACCTCAAATGTGATGACTTTTCAAACTTTAAAGTGCTACATAAATACCAGTTGTTGTGGTGATGAGGATGAGAATGAGAAAGAGGATGACGACGACGATGATGATGATGTTACTTCCACCAGGCCTCCAATCTGGTGATGACTTCATTCCCTGAGCCCTCTGCTACACGTTTCTGCTGAGCTTAAGTAATGTTTATAGAAGAGTGCAGGGGTGTGCTGATAAATGTTTAATAACCAGGCTCTTGCAAGGCAGGATGTTGAAATTTTTTTTTGTACACACGCTTATGAACTTAATCTACATTATTAATACTTACTTAATTCTACACAATCAACAAAATAATAAATCAAGCCCTGATTTGCCATTGCAACTTCTGAGGTGTAACTACTCACAATGAAAACTGAACAAAGAATTCTCCATGCATGTTGTAACTGGTTCCAGCCCTCCCCCGCCAGTGGAGACAAACTATACATAGATGTCTGGCTTTCTGAGAAATCCAGTTTCCTTTTGGTTCTTCTTTATGCCAAGTCCAAGCTACAGACAACTCCTTCAATTCCTCTGGATAGTGAGGAAGCAAAGTGAGGTGTGCTACAGAAGAAAGAAAACTCGAAGAGGTGTTAGCTAGTCCTATTCTTTGTCACTAATTAGCTGCCCAAAATTACTATGGGCAGTCATTGAGCCACTTTTTGAACCATGAAAGCAAGGGGCAAATCACATCATCTCTGTGTGTCTCAGTTTCCTCAACTATAAAATGGGGATATAGTAATAGCATCTGTTTCCCAGGATTGCTGTGAGGATCAAATGAGGTTTTATAAAGCATCTGGCACATAGTAGGTACTTTTAAAATGCTTATTTCCTTCTCTTTCTCTTCCCCTTACTCTGTGCTAGGTAGTATGTTGAATGCTAGAGATACAAAGCAAAGGAGGAAAAAAGTAGGGGGAGGGAGCGTGAAACACACATACATGAATGCACACATACATGAATGCACACAAACATGGTATTTGCAATTTACAAATATGTATACATGAAATATAATATATAAATAGATACATGTAAATATAATATATGTAAATATATAAATACATATTATATATTTACATATTTATATGTAAAACTAGTTATTATTAGATCCCAAACTGAACTCTCCCTGTTTTTGTCTCTTCTTATCAGTCCCCTCTCATCCCCTTGTTCCCATTTCTCACTTCCTCCTTGTCCTCATTGCTTGAGTATAATCTTGTTTGTCTAAGAAGATTCACTGTTAGCTTTCTTTGCCATGTCCTGGCTTATTACAGAATTACTTATGGCTCTATCAACCCATTTAACTCAATAAACTCCAGTGACTTCTCATCATCTCCAGGATCAAACATCAGCTTCTCTGTTGGATGGTCAATACTCTTCCCAACCTGTCCCCAAATTACCTTTCCAATCTTAATACACATGACTCTTCTTAACGTACTTCAGAATTCAGCCACACTCTTCCTCATCTCCAAGGATGCATCTCCCATCCCTGTGGCTTTGCACGGTCTGTCTGTCTCATGACTGGGATTCACCTCTTTTTACCTTGGTCCCTCAGAATTCCTAGTTTCTGAGACTCAGCTCAAAGTTTCAGCTTCTGCAAGAAGGCCTGCCTGATCCTTTACCCTGTATCAATTTTGTGAGAAGCAATGCTGTGCAGTGTATGGACTCCTAGTCTTGAGGTTTTTAAATTGAGCTAGTTTCAAAGACTCCAGGCCTGTTACCATATTCACTGCACCACCTACCATCCCAAATACTCTTTCTAGCTTTATTTATTTATCAACCAAGGATTTCAAATCACTCTATATACATAAAGTGAACAGTCACCCTATGAACCAGATGTTAATAATAATTTCTCACAGGGAACCCAAGGCTGAGGAAACTCCTCTTCACTGTTCTCTAGTGTATTTGATGCTAAAACTTCTAGTAAACTACACCCTGAGCACTTACAAGCTTTAGAAAATGGACCAACTTTTCAGGTATCTTGGTTACTATTTCATAAAGTAGAATAATTTGCTGTTGTGTACCTTAGGGACCTGAAAAAAACTTAGGCTATTCCAGAGGTGGATAGAGCTCTGGGTCTAGAGGCAGGAAGATCTGAGTTCAAATCTGATCTCAGATACTTCCTAGCTGTGTGACCCTAGGCAAGTCACTTAACCCTATTTGCTTCATCTATAAAATGACCTGGAGAAGGAAACGTCAAACCACTTCAATATTTTTGCTAAGAAAGCCCCAAAGGGGGTCACAAAGACTCAGATGTGACAGAAACAACTGAAAAACAAAATTAATTTTGTAGGACTGGCTCAAATAAATAAGAACATAGAATCATAAGCTCATAAGTTTGTTTCTTTAAAAAAATCATTTCCATATGACTGATATCTGTTCAAACTGATAGGTTTAATAGTATTTAAAACTGAGAAGAGAACTTTAAGATCATCTAGTCCAGTCTACAATAGAATATAAGCCCTTTTAATGGAAAAAATAATAGCTTCCAATGAGAAGATTTGGATTCGAGTCCTGTCACTACACAATTGTGGGACTTCGGGCAAATTACTTAACCTCTCAGCTTCAGATTCTTCAGTAAAATGAATCATTTGAATAGATGGCCTTTAAGGTCCCTTTTCTCTCTAATATTCTATAATTATGAGGCTATTATAGAAATTTTTTTAGAAAGACTCATTCTTGTCATTTTTTCCCCAGTGCCTATGGTAGATATTTGTTGAATGATCGACAATATACCCTCTCTTTATTTTTGGACATAATTAGGGTTAAGTGAGTTGTCCAGGGTCACACAGCTAGTAAGTATCTGAGGTCATATTTGAACTCAGGTCCTGCTGACTCCAGGACAAGTCATTCTATTTGTTGTCTTGCCTAGCTGTCCCTCCTCTCAACTTAAGGAGGAAGACACTGAGGGCTAAAGGGTAATGACTTAATCATGATGGCAAAGGTAGAAATTTGACTTTGAGTTGGGTTCAAACCCAGGTTGTCAGATTCCAAATCCAGGCCTCATTCAATTCTACCACATTGTCTCTATGTCATTTAATTCAGTTAATCTCAAAGTGTAATCTAAAGCAAAACATATGCTGATGGTTCATGATGAATATCCCTTTATGGTTCTGGAATGACCCCTAGGAAGTATTTAAATTTAAATGAAATGCTGTTTGGGGGACCTGAGCAGTGGATTCATGCTTGAGCTGACTCATTAACTAACTATTGTGCATGTGTGTTTATGTGGCTGTTGTCTTCTCTAAGTTTTAATTATATTAAGGAAAATCATATAAAAAGAGCAAGACCCAGGATTTAAATGGAGACCAATAAAACCTGTCTCTCCTTGTTCAGGGCAACTTGAAGAAAAGATAATTGAATATGGCCTCAGATTCCCTTTCAGTGCTGGACCTATAATTCTATAATCCTATGATTTTATAAACTTCATTAAGCATTCATTTTGGGCCCCCGTGCCGTAAGGGTTTGTCTGGACACTGAGGGAGTGTTTTTGCAACTTACACAGTCCACCAGGGAGTTGTGTTCCTCCAAATAAGGCACGGTTTCCTGTTATGGTCTAAGGTGACATAATTGACTTCATGTGTATTGGTTGTCCCCATGGCTATATACACACACATATATGTTTATGTATACATGTGTATGTGCACATGTGTATATACTTATACACATACACATATATCTGTTTCTTTACCTCTCTGAGCCTCCTTTTTCTCATGTGAAAAACTAAAAGTTTTACATTTCTGGCATTCTAAATTTTCTAATGTTCTAAAATGATCTCTTACCCATTTCTTGATGTCAAACTAAGAAAGTACCAGCTGGTGGATGTTGATAGATTTTATCATTAGTATAGTGACAAGAGCAAGGACTGAAGGTCAAGTGGTCAGATCTATATATATTTATGTGTATATGTACAGAGAGAGAGAAAGAGAGGTAGAGATATACAGAGAGAGAGAGAGAGAGAGAGGCAACTAGCTGAGCAGAGGATAGAGTGCCCCTGGAGTCATGAAAACTCTTCTTCCTGAGTTCAAATCTGGCCTCAGACACTTACTAGCTGTGTGATCCTGGGCAAGTCACTTAACCCTCAGTTAACCTCAGTTTTCTCATCTGTAAAATGATCTGGAGTGGCAAACCACTCAAGAATCTCTGCCAAGAAAATCCCAAATGGGTCAAAAAGAGTCAGACAGGACTGAAATGACTCAACATCAACAACGTGTTTATCCCTTCTGTAGAGAGCTAGTTTAGAAGTCAGAAAGACCTGAGTCTGAGTCCCACCTCTGCCACCTACTAGCTCTGTGACTCTGAGTAAGCAACTTAACCTTTCAGTGCCACAGACTAAGTCTATGCATTGCAGAACAGATATAAGGAGTGTCTAAGCTGCCAGTTTCCTCTATCAATGAAATGATGAATTCATTATAGTTTATATGGGTTGCAAAGATATATAAAACATATTTACAGAAAGCCAAAAAATTCCTGTCTCCATGCCAAAGTGTTCAATGTCAGAAATGGTTTTATGAGTACAAATAACATTAAAGAGGCTGAATTATCATTTGCTTTGGTGTTCTACCCAAAGGACTATGGAGCCTTCCCATCTGACTTATAGCTGATATCTTCTATGTGCTGTCTTTCCTATAAGAATGTGAGCTCCTAGAGCAGAGAAGGTCTTGTTTATCTATTTGCACCCCCCAGAGTATAGCAAAATGCTTTGCACATAGCACTTAAATGATTTTTCATTCATCCATTAATTCATTCATTTGTATAAAAGACTCATTCATCCTTCTTGGATTTGGTATCCAATGAACTGTGTTCCGATTCTGTCTCTGCTACTTACTAGCTATGTGACCTTAAGAAAATACCTTTTCTTCTCTGGGTCTCCTTTTCCTCATGCATAAAACTAGAAGGTTGGACTAGATAATCTCTAGGGTTCTACATTCTACATTTTCTAACTTCTAATGTTTTTCTAAACTTCTAATTTTCTAATGTTCTGAATATGATCTCTTGACCATATTTTAATGCTGAACACAGAAAGCACCAACTGCTGAATACTGATAGACTTTGGAAAGAGTGTAGACTGGAGGTCAGGAGGCCTGAATTCTAATCCCAGGTTATTAATTATGTAAGTGAAATAAGACAAATTACTTCCCTCTTGCCTCTGATTTTTCACCTGTATTCTCACCTGAGCTACCTTCTTCACCCACCTAAGTAATGGGTACATTAGGAAATACAAAGGTCCTTTAATCATCTGGCACATGCAAATGCGGTAGATTATCGTCGTGGGCTCCTAGATCTATATTAAACATGAGATACTACCAGTTATTGAGTGCTTTTTGTTGAATCATCTTAGTCTTGTCCAATCCTTCATGACTCCATGTGGGATTTTTTTTGCAAATATGCTGGAATAATTTGTTTTTCCCTTCTCCAGTTCATTTTATAGACTAGGAACTGAGGCAGATAGGATTAAGTGGCTTGTCCAGGATCACACAACTAGTAAGTGTCTGAGAAGAGAGTTGAACTCAGAAAGATGAGTCTTTCTGACCTCAGGCCTGGCACTGTGCCACCTAGCGGCTCCTTCCGTGCACCTAGGCACTCGTTAGTATGTTGACAACAGTATTAGAGACCATGTATTCATTTTACTGGACAAACGGAGGATAGGGAAGTTTAAAGGACTCGTTGAAAATCACTAGTCTGGTATAGTATCGCTAGACTTGTAACATGCTCAAGAAAATTTGATTTGGTCTCCATGACTAATTATGTCATTTGCCTCGTTACACTAAAATTCCTCTTCTATGGAATCCAATTAGCCGAAAGCTCAAAAAGCCTATCATCCTTCCTCCCCTCGATTCCCCCTCAGATTTCATACAGCAGTAATGGATGTGCATAATACCCCAAGGCATTTTTGAATCAAACCACATCAACAAATACTTATTGTGTTGTACACTGTGTGCAAGGCACTACATTGTGCAATAAGAGTCATCAAAAGAATCACATTGTGCTTATCATCATTTTAAGTTGAGGGATATTTCTTTTTACTCCAACACTTTGAAAATGGATGATCCAAGGTTGCTGTGTGTCTTGGCAACTCTTGGTCATTAAGAACATTAAGTTAATTGAAATTGGAAACTGTTTTGCCTTCATTCTAGATAAATGGATGTTTGCTCTTATTATTTCAGCATAAATAAGTAAATACATGGCAAAGCAGCATGCTTAGCAAAAGTCTGGAAAGAATCAACAGCACTTATCGCCCAAGAGGTTGGATCCCCTACTTTGCAGCTAAGTCAGGATGATGATAGCTAGATTTTAGATAGCAGTTTAACATTTACAAAGCACTTAACACATATTATCTCATTTGATCCCCTACAACTACCCTGAGAGGGAGGTGATAATGTTATTCCCAATTTATAGATGAGGAACCTGAGTGAAAAAAAAGGCTAAGTGACTTGCTAAGGGCCACCCAGGTAGGTGAAGTCTGAAGCAGAATCTGAATTCAGACCTTTCTGATTCCATGTCCAGTTATATTCACTGAGCTGCCTAGTTGCCTCTAGAAATGATATACAAACTAATGATATACAAACAATATTTAAATGGATTTGTGATTTCATTGGATGGCACTTGCAGGATAAGATAGTGGATGGAACACTATATTTGTCATTAGAGAGACCTGGATTTAAATCCCCTCTCTAATACTAAAATAGTTGTGTGTTTATGGTCAGGTCACTGAACCTCTCTAAGACTTAATTTCTTCATCTATAAAAAGGGGCATAATAATGCCTTCTGTACATCTCTCACAACGTTATGGTGACCTTAAAAGAGATCATATACATGAAGTAAATGTAAGTTACTACTACCACTTATTATGCACATGGGTGGGTATTTATACTACTAGTGAAAATTATAGCTCCTCTGCACCTTCCCATCTGGGCCAGTCTTCTCCTTCTTAAAGGAGTTCAGAAAATTATTACAAACCTTCCCCTGGTTCTTGGAATCATCAGATCTGAATTTGAATCTCAGCTCTGTCATTCACTACTTGTGACCTTGGGTAAGCCTATTAACCTATCTAGGCATCCGTTCTGCAAAATAAAGGGATTGGACAAGATCAGGCATTTGCAAAAGTGTGTTCTTGACCTCTTAGGGTCTTCAAAAGACCCTTCCTGGGGGACTGTGATATCCAAACTATTTTCATAATCATATTAAAATAAAATGACAAATATCAATAGATATAGCAAAAACCATTTGGAGTCCCCAAGAATTTCTTTTGGAGGCAATAGGGATTAAGTGACTTGCCCAGAGTCCTACCACTAGTAAATACCAGAGACCAGATTTGAGCTCAAGTCCCTCTGATTCCAGGGCCAGTAACTCTATCCATTACACCACCTAGCTAACCTAGTCCTCAATTATTTTTAAGGGAAAGAGAACAAATGTTTATGTAGTATCTCCTATATATCAGGCATTGTGCTAAGCACTTTACAAATATGTTATTTTTTCCTCACAACAACCCTGGGAGGTTGGTACTGCTCTCCGGTTTTAGAGTTGAGAAAAGTAAGGCAAAGAGAGATTAATTGACTTGCCCATGGTCACATGGCTAGAAAATATCTGAAGACAGATTTGAATTCAGGTTTTTCTGACTCCAGGACTGCCTATTACAATGGGATCCTGACTAAATGTTTGAGAACCTCTGACTAAATGACTCTAAGATCCCCCACAATTCTAGACCTATACTACTCTGATCTCAAAAAGGCCAATGGTAGGGTTTTAGCTGCTCATCTCTTGTGTCATTCAGATTTCATGACCATCAGCTTCCTTTTCCAGCTTTCTATGTCCTTTATCTTTTATCCACTTCTCTCATACAAGCCATTATTTATAATGTTTCACAGTCTACTGATAACCATCATGCATTTTTCCATTAACTTTAGGTCACCTATAATTGTAATTTGCTTCTGAGTTTGTGTTGTCCATTTTTTCAGCCATTCAGCACCACTGGGAAAAGATCAAGGTTACAGAATTGTGCTTTAGCAACAGCTTAGGATCAGGAAAGTGCCACATAATTTCCTCAGTCATCCAAACTGATATTCACTTCCTATCTTCTACAAACCTATCCAAACTAATTTAGGCATTTTTTTAGGGTATCCTGACTAGCATATAAGGGGAAAAAATGCCAGAAACCGTAAAACCTAGGAAACTGTTTCCATTAAAATAATAATTTTAGAGATCTCATTCCTATTTGCAAATTTCCAAACTTTTGGAGTAGGTGAACATTTCATTATTTATTAGGTTAATAAATATTGGATTTTCATAGTGACCATTGATAGTCCTTTAGCTTTCCCCAGGGATATTCTTGGGAGTCAATTTATGAAACATTTATAAGCACTCCTTATGCGCAAGAAATATTCCTAGTCATCAGACATACAAAGATTAATAAGGTTATCATCCCTCCTTCTGAAGAGGGTGGATGAGGAAGAAGAAAAGGAAAGGGCAGGGCCAGCAGAAACAAGTATAACACAAGGTGATAGGAGCAAAGAAAAGGTCTAGATAAAGGCTCTTAAAATTGACAGAGAAAACATCAATTTAAACTTGGAGAAATCAAGGAATGAATCCTGGAGGAGTTTGACACTCAAGCTGAACCTTAAAGTAAAAGAAGTATTCAAGAAGCAAACATGAGAAGAAAGTGCATTCCAGGAATGAGAAATGATTGACAGGGAGGAAGGAAGGAAGGAAGGAAGGAAGGAAGGAAGGAAGGAAGAAAGAAAGGAAGGGAGGGAGGGAGGGAGGGAGGGAGAGTTTACTATGGGTCAAGCACTATGTGAAAAGCTGAACATAAAAATACAAAATGGAGGATGGATCCTTTCCTCAAGGTGCTTGTATTCTTATCAAGGAGACAAGATATGTGTGGAAACATGATGAAATCAGGAAACAGCTTGTAGTCTAGTTTAGCTGGAACATAGAGTACCAGTCTTCTTATAGTTTACTCACACCTACACAATGTATGTGACACTGGTCTTCCAGCTCTTCATATGATACCGCATCTCCTGATTGGGAACTTTCACTGGCTGTCCCCCATGCTTAGAACACTATTCCTCCTCCACCTCCTCTCTATCTTCTTTTTTGCAAGATTTTGCAAATCTTTTTTTCAAGCCTCAGTTAAAGTCTCACCTTCTGCAAGGAAGGTTTCTCAATCCTTCCTTCTTAGATTAGCTCCAGTTTATTCTGTGTATGTCTGTGCATGCACACATATATATACATATACATATATATGTTCATGTATACATATATGTATATATAGAGAGAGAGAAAGAAGGGGGGAGAGAGAGAATGTGTGTATATATAGTTTGTGTATATATATACACATATGGACTATATATAAAGTATAAAACATATTATATATATGTACACATATGTATAGATAGCAAAGAGCTGTTTCCATGTTTCCTCATTAAACTATGAGCTCTTCGAGAAAGTGATTTGGAGTTTTTTTGCCTTTTTTTCGTATGTCCTGTACGTAGCATAGTTTCTGACACACAGTATATGCTTAATAAACACTTTTTGACTGATTGACTTGAAAAGTAGGTTGGAGTCTGACTGTGGAAGACTGTAACTGCCAGGATTAAGGAGTTGGTATTTTTTCCTTTATGTACCAGGGAGAAGACATTGAAAGTTTGTACAAGGTAGTCAGAACTGTGTATTAGTAAGATTATTCTAGAAATTATTTGAAGGATGGACTGGATAACTGAACTGAGAAACTTAAGGCAGAGATTCCAGTTTGGAGGTCATTATGACACTGTGGGTGGGAAGGAAGGGATGAATGCAAGAAATAATGTAAAGGTAGAATCAAGGGGAACTAGAAACTGATTTTGTGTGGAGGTGAGAGAGAAGAGTTAAAGGTGGTGCCACCAGCCCAGATGACCAAATAGGAGACCTCTTTTGTAACACAGAAATATAGCCAAGTAAAACAAAGCAATCCATTGACCGGGGGTAGAAATGTATGTCTCATTCTATCCCTCTAGTCTCTCATCCCCCTCACAAAAGGTGTGAGAAATGCTTTGTCAGTCTTTGGGAGTCACAAATAGTCACAGGATGGAGCAGAGTTTTGTAGTATTTTAAAACTGATTTTCTTTTCATTACTGTAGTTATATAAATTATTCTCCTAGTTCTCTGTTCATTTCATTCTACATCAGTTCAAACATGTCTTCCCCAGGTTTTTCTGAATTCATCCATAATTTCTTATGACACAGTGATATTTTATTATATTTATATTCCGTAGTTTCTTCAGCTACTCTCCAAATGACATGGACTTATTTGTTTTGATCCTTTGCTGCAAATGCTGCTATAAATATTCAAAGGTTGTACAGTTTACTGGCTGTGGATAGAACTCCAAATTGCTTTCCATAATGGTTGAACTGGTTCACAGCTCCACCAAAAGTGCATTAGCATACCTGTCCTTCTATCTGACCCTCAGACAACTGTTATTTCCTTTTTATTCCTAGATGCTAATCTGGTCAGTTTGCATTTTTTTTATTATTAGTGATCAGGGACACTTTTTCATATGATTGTTGGTAGCTTGTATCGCTTTCCTGATTTCCACATGCCTGGGCCACTTCTGTATTAGAGACTGGGGCAGCTAGATGGCACAGTGAATAGACTGCAGGGCTGGAGTCAGGAAGACTCAGCTTCCTAAACTCAAATCTGATCTCTGACATTTACAACTTATGTGACCCTGAGGAAGTCATTTAACTTCATGTGCTTCAGTTTCCTCATCTGTAAAATGAGCTGGAGAAAGAAATGGCAAATGACTTCAGTATCTTTGTCAAGAAATCCCCATGTCACAAAGAGTTGGACATGACTGAAAAATGATTGAACAACAAGCATTAGATATTGTGTGTTTTCACGATTAGAGATCATGTCCTTCTATGGCACTACCACCTGAAATAACTCCTTCTGAGCATCTCCCTCTGCTACTTTGTGGCAGGGGTCTCAGGCCTCCTAGCCCTCTACTGACTTTTGATGTTGCCTTGCTGGACCTACAGCAGTTACCTTGAAGATTCTTACAGAAGTTCCTTTGGCCAAGTAGCAGAGGGATGGGGCAGAGAAGTTCACAATTTTAGAACATATAATGGAAGCACAAGAGGGACTTGATGCCAAATCATAGGATACAGAATGATACCAACACCAGGAAGATCAATGCAGCCAATAAACCCAGGTAACTGCTGAACAGATACCCAGAAGCTTCCCTGGAGTTATCAGCCACCTGGCCAAACCAAGTGCACAAACAAAGATGCACAAGTGCCTAGGACTGGAGAAGCCCACTCTGCAGTGCTCCCTCCCAATGCGGATAAATGCCAACAGCATTCTTCCGTCCCCTTTCTTGCTGCTGCTGTTTTTATACCCGAACATTACAGTGCTTCACCTTAAAAGAGACCTCTTGACTTCTAAGTTATCGTCCCTGATGAATGAAAATACAAAGGAATTTTTTTAAAATTGTGTCAATTCTTTAAATACACTGGATATACTAACTTTATCAGATGAATTTGTCATTCATTCTCTTTACATGCATTAGAAAACATGCAAATTGTATAACCTAGCAAAAATAAACTCAGAGTTACACAGTATAAGAAAAAAAATCTGTTTCTATTTTAGTAAAAAAAAAAAAAGGGTTCCAGTGTGTGATCTGGGTTAATTAATGCTATAATTATCTTGGGGTTTTGACCTAGTTTCTGTGTCAGTAAGTAAAATGTGGCTTCCTAAGAAATGACTGCCAAAAAGTCAAAGTTCTTAATGTGGATAACTGGAATAAAGAATGGTAAAACCTAATTGTAATGCAAACCCATTCCTATACAAGTAAGGATGAGTTTGTTTGTCTCAGTGCATCTGAGAAATTACATTAGAAAGCAAAGGGATGTAGGGGGGAAAGGTGCTCTGTGAAAGGCTTGGCATAGAACCATGGAAAGGGTAAGGAATTTCAAGTCAGAAATACATATTACATGTTAATTACATATTAATTGAATTGACCAATAAATAACAGTATAAAGTAGATGAGAACAAGTTTTAGGCACCTCTGTCAATTAATCAGAGGAGCAAACTAGATGTGAACAAAAAACACATACTACAACTGTATTGGCATACACCTAGGATTACATACAGATTTCATACCATATGCCATTATAAGTTTCTTATAGAAACATGATGTAGCTATAAAAGATCATAACATAATATAATAAATAATAAAAGATCATATACATAAATGAGAAAAACAAGGAATATAATACTGTTCACAACTACTGATAAAAGGAAGAATTCAAACAAAGACAAAGGATAGACAAGAGCATACAAGATAAAATGGATAAATTTGATTATATAAACTAAAAAAAAGATTTTGTACAATCAAAATCAATCCAGTTCAAATTGTAAGGGAAAACTGTTAACTCGAGAAAAATTGCAGCAAGCTTCCCTGATAAAAGTCTTATATTCAAGATGTACGACACTTAGAGCTACTCCAATAAGAATAATGGTCATTCTCCAATAGATAAATGACAATTCTGAAAGGAAGATATCAACAACCATATAAAAATGCTACAAATTTCTAATAATTACATAAATTAAAATCAACACAGCTCTCTGTTTCCATAACAGACTTATTGGATTGGCAAGCATAACAAAAAAAGGAAAATGGCAATTGCTGAAGGGTCTATGGCAAAATATGCATATTGATGTACTGTTGACAGAGCTGTTGGTTCAGCCATTCTGGAAAAAAATTTGGAACCATGACCGAAAAGTCATTAAACTGATCTTTGATGCTACCATTAGGCCTATATTTCCAAAGAGATCAAAGAAAGAGTTAAAAAGATCCCTAACTTTAAAAAAAAATTCCTTAACAAAAATATGTGTATCAGCACTTTTGATTATGGTAAAGAACTGGAAACAAAATGGATGCTTATCTATTAGGAAGGGGCATCTAGGTGGCACAGTCACCCTTGTGACCCAATTTCTTAAGTCCTTCCTTCTATTCAAGGTAAATCATCTCTGATGAGAAAAAAAATTCAGTTACTACTTCATAGCAGAATCAAATTCTAATTGCTACCAATATCATGTAAATAGTTTAAATCACTCTTGTATACCCATCATGGCTGTCCCTTTCAAAGGTTAGTAATATGAATAAGAAAGCAAAGAAGATAGAATTTCTTGGCAGTCAAGGAGACAGCCTTGAGAGTTCTGACCTTTTTCTTATCTTAGGGAAAATGTAATTATTTTTATTTGTTTTCAAGAAAATATGTCTATTGTCCTAGGGTCTGTGAAAAAACAAATGAATTCACCATTTCACATACAGTAACTTTCCATGAATAACAAACTAGACATTTACTATCTGGTATTTGATACAGCCTCAAGTGCCATCAAAAAACATCAAGTGCTGCATGTCATCTTGAAATATGAAATCCAAACATACAGAATTCTTTAGGAGTCAATATGTAATATTAAAAAAAGCCATTGTGCTAGAGGCTTAGGCTCATGGCTCTAGAGTTAAAAGGGACTTCAGAGGGCAATGGACTAGCCACTTCATTTTACAGTTTTTGGGATCCCAAAAACTTAAGTGACTTCCCCAGGATCACATAGCTAGGAAGTATGAAAGTAGGGCCTTGAACTCAGATTTTCCTGACTTTAAATCTACTGCTCCGTAAATTCCTCATTTGAAAAATAACTTTGAGCCCCCTATGAATTTAAACCAAGAGGAAAAGGAATCTTAGGGAGCTCAATATTTTATGTGAAGACTTTATATGTAGCTATCTTATGATAAGATATAAGGCCATGTGATATAGAAGGGATGCTGGGCTGGAACTCAAAAGTCTTGGTTCTTGTTCTATCTCAACCATTATATAACCCAGTTGGGTAAATCACTTTCTCTCAATGGATAAAGGACTGCATCTGCAAAATGAGCTGGAACTAGTTGATTTCTAAGGTTCCATTCTAAATGGTTCTATGAATAGAGGCGAATTAGAACACTGGCACTGGAGCCAGTAGGACCTGAGTTTAAATGCATCCTCAGACACTTGACACATACTAGTTGTGTGACCTTTGGCAAGTCATTTAACCCCAATTGCCTTGCCTTTCTCCCTCAAAAATAGAGCAAATGCAAAATGTAAGTAAGGATAAATAACATCAGTAAAAGTCAAAAGCCCAATTGAGCGGAAGCTTGAGGAAAAAAAAAATCAAGGTAGAAAAAGAAGTTCCAGTTAGAGCTGAAAGGAGAGTTAGAGGTCATCTAGTCAAACCCCTTCACTTTATACTTGAGGACATTAAGAAAAGTTGGAAAGAAACACAAATTCATCTACTAAGTGCCAGGCACTGTGATAAATATAGTTTCATTTGATCCTTCCAACAACCCTGGGAAGTAGGTGCTTATTATTACAGTTGAGCAAATAAGGCAAACAGAAGTTAAGTCACTTCCCCAGGGTCACATATAAGAGGTTAGATTTAGACTCAGATCTTCCTGACTCCAGGCCCAGCAATCTATCCACCATGCCACCTGCCTCTGAGACCTGGAAAGGTCACAACTTGCTCAAGGTTACACAGTAGGGTTTGAACCCAGGTCCTTTGACTTCGAAACCAATGTGCTTTCCACTTCTCCATGCTACCTTCTCTAGAGGACTTCAAAAATAACATCAGTAAAAGTAAAAAAAAAAAACTTTGAACTGAGATTTGAGGTGAAAGAGGGTGGTAAGGGCAAGGTAGAATAGGAGCTCTTTTGATGCAAGAGCCATTTCATTTGTTTTCCTTTTTACGAACAGCACCTAGGACAGCACCTGGAGCACAGTAGATGCTTGAGAAATGCCTTAATTGAATTAATTAACTCAGCAAATGACACACTATGAAACCAAGGAGTGGTCAGTATTGTCCCAATTTTAAGAGGAGGGAAACAAATTTTGAAAATCACAGACTGATAAGCCTAATTGGATTCCCAGTAAAACTCTAGAATGAAAGTGTGAGAGGATCCTTTGTAAAAGAAATGATTTATAGAAGCCAGCATAGGCTCAATAAGATCAAATCAAGACAAATTAGCCTCATTTCCCCCCTTTTCCTCTGTAGGATTAGTAACCTGGTAGTTAAGGGAATGTAATTTCAGCAAGGTATTTGAAAAAATATTTTGTTAAATCCTTAATTGGATTAATTACTGGTAAAGCAACCAAACACAAAGCATGTTGATGTTTAGATTGGATCAATATTGACCTAGATCAGGGAGGTTTAGCTTGTTTTGTGTGTCGTGGGCCTTTTTGGTAGTCTAGTGAAGCCCTTCTCAGAAAATTGTTTTTAAATACATAAGATAAAATGCATAGAATTATAAAGGAAACCAAAGGTTAGTGAAAATAAAGATGTGATTTTTTTTCAACCAAGTTCACAGACACCTACCCCCTTAGAAATATATCCATGAACCCCTTAAGAATCCCTGGCCTAGCCAGAGGTCTCTATGTGACAGAATGAAGATGAAGAAGTTATTCACAGGGAGGCAGATTTACAGGACCAAGAAATTCTTTAAAATTAGAGCTATCCAAAAATGGGAGGCCTAAGCTGCTTCACAAAGGACAAACCCTCACGTGTCAGAAATACAATGGAAGAGACTTATTCTGGAGGGTTTTTGTGACTGGAGATGACCATGCTGAGATTCTCGAACACATCTTCAATAGCAACATTAACACTGAACAAAGGCTTTTAAATTAGAGTCAGGATGACAAACTATAAAAAAGCTGACAGACATCAGTGGTGTGCCCAACAATCTGGCGTTTATGTTAACTAAGATGTGCTAGGTTACCATGAATCACCATTGGCTGAAGTCTGCTAGAATGAGCAATATTAAACATAGAGTGACATTTGCAAAAAGAAACACAGCATTTTTTTCAACTCCCCACTATTCATCATGCATGACAAGTGCTGGGAATGATACCTTTGTGAGAGGAAATATGGCTCAGATTATTGTCTGAAGCCAAGGCTTCATACTTTAGCCATTTAGAATGTGATATTATGATATCATGAAGAGAGTTCAGATTTTTAAATCCTGGCAGGTATAATTGGGAGCTAATCACAATGATTTGGAGAACTGATTGGTGTTCTATGGCAGTTATTGAGCTAGAGGCTGTGTGTAAAGGTACTGACTGAGAGACATTGGTCAGTCAGTCAATCAGTAAGCATTTATTAAGAACCTGCTATGGTGGTCAGTCATCAAGCATTGACCAAGTTCTTATCACGTCAGTTAAGAGTCAGTAAGAATTTATTATACATTTGCTATCAGTTATCTCTTAGGAAGTATTTATGAATTGCCTGCTATGTGCAAGGCACTGAGGATACAGAGAAAGTCAAAAATAGTACCTGTCCTCAAAGAGTCCCCAATCTAATGAAGGAGACATCATGTAAGCAACTGTGTACAAATAAGATGATGTAGTATAGAGTGTACATAATCTTAGGGGGTTGGTAGTATTATTAAAGAGGACCAAGAAAGTCTTGTAGAAGATGAGATTATAGCTAGGACTTGCATCTTCCTTAGCAGGAGAGAGCGGGATGTGGAGGGAGAGCATCCTAGGGACAGGAGATAAGCAGGGGAAATGCATGGAGGAGGGAGATAAGGTGTCTTGAGGGACAAATAACATAGAGGGTAGTGTCACTGACTCTCAGAATACATTGAGGTGAGAAGGTATAAGAATACTGGTAAGATAGGAAGGGAATGAATTATGAAGGACTTTTAAAAGCCAAAATGGATTTATGCTTGATTGTGGAGATGATAGGGAGCCATTGCAGTTTACTGAATAAGGTGTATGTGTGTGTGTGTCTGTGTGTGTGTATGAGAGAGACACACACAGAAAGAGACAAAGAGAGAGACACAGAGAGACACACCCATCCACACACAGAGAAATGCTAAGACCCATCAGAGCTATGCTTCCAGAACATTAGATTGACAGCTGAGTGGAGGATGGAATACATTGAGGAGAGACTTGGACATTCCAGCATTTTCATAACCTAAGATGTCTTGAATGGGCAATGTGAAACCCTTACGTGAATACATGCAGGCCATGCAAACATACTCATATGTTACTATATACTCCAGATTCTAAATTATTTAAAACAGAGTTCCAGAACCTAAAGAAATGAAGAAATTTACTGTGACTGTGCTAAAGATGATGAATAGAAAATTGGGCAGAGAATCAAACTGAGGTCCCTGAATGCAGATCCACTGCTGACAAGCTTGCTGTCCAAATCTATCTTCCTTCCCTGAATCTGAGCACTTTTCTAGGTAAATATTTACCCCTTCCCTACCTAAAAGGGATGACACAACAGCATACGCTGTATACATGGTAGATGCTAATAAACATTTATTTGTTCATTGATGATAACAAATGTGAAAATACTTAGAAAATCTTCTGGGTAGACATATGCAAGTTTGAATTATTTTTTTAATAGAGAGCCATAGGATCAGAAATTCCCATGCATTGAAGATTCATGAATTTTTCATTACTTGTAATGATGAAGTATAACCCATTTAGACTAAATTCATGATTTCTGAGGCATAGGACACTCCCTATACTAACAAAGATCAACACAGACTCTGCAATGTATAAGATGGTGAATAATTGCTTGAGTGTACTAAGAGGTTGTAAAGTATCTGAGAGATTTGAACACAAGTCTTATTGACTACAGGTCAAATGCTGTACCCACTGTAGCATCTAACAAGTAAGCAAAACAGCAGCATATATCTCATTATATACCTTTAATCGACCACTTCTTCGCTGAGAACTGCTTCACCAACATTTCACTGAAGTCATGATTAATAATTACATTAATTAGAGTTCTGATGTTTTTTTCTTCTTTTAAAGTTTTCTTTTGTATTAAGTACTTGATAAACATTGACAGATATAAATTTTGCCTCTATAGAGAAGAGAAAAAAAAGAAAACTACATATAAAGTTGTGAATCTCCACTCTATATAGCTTGTTTTGTTTTGTTTTATATAGCTTAAATTTAGCATGGTTGTTCCAACACTGTGGAACACTGCTTATCGGCATTCTCTTCTGAGAGTCTGTCTCTGATGCCTTTTAGAATGTTATTTTCATTTATGTTATTTCGCTGTTTTGTAAGTTGTTCTCTTGTTGGATGTCATTTCATTCAAGTCTTGCTCTGTTTCCCTCTATTCTTTCCGTTAACCATTTCTTAAGTACACAATATTGCCTTACATTCATATAGTATAATTTGTTTCGCAGCTTACTAATTGATAGACAATGACTTTGTTTTTTGTTCTTTAGTCAAACAAAAGGAATTGCCACAAAAATTTTTGTATACATGGGGCCTCTCACTTTCTTTGATTTTCTTGGAGTTATATAAGCTTGATTTGACATTAGATAAAAATGTGCCTATTTCTATTACTTTTCTAGTATTATGTCAAATTATTTTCCCGAAAAAAATAAGTTCATGGCTCCACCAACAATCCATCCACATGTCTGAATTCCCATAGACCCTTCTTTATTTATCCTTTTGTCTTTGCTAATTTGAATGTTGAAAGATGTTAAAATAAACATCTTTAGTTTTTGGTAACTTGAATCATTTTTTTCATATCAATGTTGATAATTGGCAATTCCTCTTTGGAAAATTAGATCTTCCTCTCTTTTGACCATCTCTGTACTGGCACCTATTTTAATAGATCTGCATCAATTTCTTATGTATCTTAGATATTAGGCAAATATATTTGCTATAACAATTTCCCTCAATAACAATTTCTCTTCTGATTCTTTTCAATTGTATGTAATTGAAATTGAGCAGCCAGGTGGCACGGTGGATAGAGTGCATAACTCAAAGTCAGGAAAATTCATCTTGCTGAGTTCAAATCTGGCCTCAGAAACTTACCAGTTGTGTGACCCTAGACAAGGCACTTAACCCTGTTTGCCTCAGTTTTCTCCTCTGTAAAATGAACTGAAGAGGGAAATACCACACTATCCAATAGCTTTGACAAGAAAACCCCAAATGGGGCCATGGAGAGTTGGATATGACTGAGGTGACCAAATAACAGCAATACTTTATCTTTGGCCATCACCTCTATCTCTTTAGTTATAGTTGTGGAAGGCATCTCCTTTTCTCTTTTTTTCTTATAGTGTAACCTTTGATATTTACAATGCATTCCCATGCAGAACATATTGTAACATATGTTACAGTCTACAGTAAGATGTAGACTGAAACCTAATTTCTGCCCACCTACATTCTAATTTTTCTAGCAGTCCTTGTTGAATAGGGAGTCCTTATTCCAGTAGTTTGGGCATTTATCCAACCCTAGGATACTAAATTTAATTGCTTTTGGATTTTGTTTTTCCAGTCTATTCCATTTATCAATTTTTAAAATGCTTTTCTACTTTTTAACACATAGTTTTGGTGATTCCTTAATTTGTGGTCTTATAATGTTATGTTTGTTTCATTTTAAACAATTTCCCTTCAGATTCTGGATTTTTATTCCTCCAAATGAATTTTTGTTTGGTTTTGCATCTTCAAAAGAATCTATAATTGGTAGAATTTTAGGCAGTAGGAAAAAATGAAGTGGAAAAATGTTAAAAGTAATTAAATGTCAATATGTTCTAACAAATCTTAAAGCATTTGCCTATTATAAACAAAGATAACATTCTTTCCATTCCTTGATGAAATATTTCCTAGACCCCCTCTACTGGTCACTCCCCTTATCTTCCAACTGTACCAAAAAGTAAGACATCTGAGACCCTTCTTTGGTCATGAGACAGAGACTAATTATGGTATTCCCCAAATACATCCCAGTAACCTTTTAGAACTGGAGAATTTAGAAAAATAGAGGAAAGACTGAATTCAATGATATTTTGAGCTTAGGCCTATGGAAATGGTATATCTCAAATGGGACAGGTAGAGAGGATATCAGAAAGAAAAGAAATTATTAATTCAATGTGCCTGAGAACGTGCCCAAAGGCAAAGAGGAAGAAAAAAGTAGATGCTTGGCTTGCTGGGAAAATGGGTGACTTTTCTAAGAAAGCAGGAGAAATATCTAAGATGGAGAGATTGAAGTAGTAGAAATGGAAAAAAAATGTGGCAAATCAAATATTTAATAAAATAAAAATTAAACATCAATTAATCAACAAGTATTTATTGAACAATTGCTATGTACAAGGTGGAAGCTTGTACATAACATACAAGCTAGGTATTGTAGGGGATCTAAAGAAATATGATACAATACTTGCCCCCTTCAGGAGCTTATAGTCCATGTAAGGAGGACAGATTTACAATCATGAAACAATTAAGGAACAATATAAGATATATATAATCAATACACTAAATTGTAAGTTAGACTTACACATTATGTAAAAGTTCAAAAGAGATTGGGACATGGAGGAGAGTTTCATAAGATAATAAATTTAGGCTAAGTATGATGATATATGCCCATATTCCTCTGTTGCTGGGGAGGCTGAGGCATGAATAGCTTGACTTTAGAAGTTATGAGATGGAAATGGGCTAACGCTGGTCAGGTATCTGGCACTAATATGGGAAGCTTTTAGGAGTGGAGGACCATCAAGTTGCCTAAGGAGGGGAAAACTGGCTCAAGTTAAAAAAAAATTGCAGAATGCCAATTAGTATGGAGATGGGCATCAGTGATTGCTACATTTCTAGCCTGGGTGAGATAGAGAAGTAAAGAAAGGAAGGACAAAGAAAGGAAGGAAGGGAGGGAGGGAGGAAGGAAGGAAGGAAGGAAGGGAAAAGGAGAGAGAAAGAAAAAGAAGGAAGGAAAGAAAGGAGAAAGGAAAGAAGGAAGACAAATCCAACAAGAAGAAAAAGAGATAACAGATTTAGAAGAGGCCTTATAGACTATCTAGTACAAGCTCCTCATTTCACCGAGACGGAAATGGATACCCAAAGAATTAAAGTGACTTTCTCAAGGACCCAGGCTTAAGTGTCAAAGAGGATTTGAATCCAGCTCTTATTGACCCCAAGGCAGCATTCTATCCACCACACTATATTGTCTCTCATAGAGTATTGAACCTGGAAGTGTACAGGTCATTTAATTTACATATTTCCATATTTCCCTCTCCAGTCTACCTCCATTCTACAGAAGAAGAAATCAAACCCCAGATAAATTAAATCAGCATTCTATCCACAACACTGTGTTGTTTCTTATAAAATATTTGAGTTGGGAAGGAGCATAGAGATTATCTAATCTGACTGTCCCCAATTTTACAGATGAGAAAGCTGTATCATTGCCAAAGATATTAACTGATTTTCCCATGGTTAAACTGTCACAGAGCTGGGGTTCAGACTGATTCTAAAACCAGTGTTGTTTCCACTGTAACAAACACACAAGAATCATGTATAAGAAGGTACACTCTATGAAAGTCCTGTATATCCTCTGCAATCACGTGACTTTAAAATTTCAACCAGTTTAAAAACACGTGTGCTGTACAGCAGTTAAATTCAAGCATTTATTAAATGCCTATTAAGTATAAGATAGCAACTAGGTAGCACAGTGTATAAAGTGCGGAGTCTGGGATCAGGATGATTCATCTTTCTGATTTAAATCTAGCCTCAGACACTTACTAACTGGGTGACCCTGGGCAAATCACTTAACCCTACTTGCCTCAGTTTCCTCATGTGTAAAATTATTTGGAGAAGAAAATGGTAATGGCCTCCAGTATCTCTTCCAAGAAAACCTAAATGAGATCATGGAGTCAAATATGAGTGAAATGACTGAACAACAGGGATGTACATGATACTGGTTTAGGCAATGAAGATACAAAGACAGAAATGAATCAGTCTATAATCTATTGGGGAAAAATCTCTAGAAACACCCTCACTTGTCCAAAGTTCATTTATCTGAAAATTTTAACTGTCCACAGTACAGTTTTTTAAAAAAAGAGTCCAAATAGGTGTATGAGAGTCAGATTTGGAGTAAAGAAGACCTGGATCTCAAATATCTCCTCTGACATATATTGGTCAGGGGTCCTTAAGAAAGTCATTTATATTCTCATTGCCCCAATAGTCTCTAAGATGATCATTTGAAGAGAAGATGCTGGATTGCATTGGTAGAAAAAGATACATTATAGATACACACATACACACACACATCTGATGAGACCTGAGATTTCATCATTGGTGCTGGTCACTTCACATGAGGATCAATGCAGATTGGAATCTACTCTTCAATTGGTAGTCTTAAAGAGCTATGCCGAGCCCTGAGAGGTTTGGCAATTCCTTTAGGTCACACAGCTAGTATACATCAGAGGAGGTACTCAAGATCCAAGTCTTGAAGCTGGCTCCAAGTTGGTTCCAAGGCCAATTCTCTATCCACTATGCTATGCTTATTTTGTATCCTCAGTTATTATGTGTAAGTTGAACATAGGAGAGCATATATATATATATATATATATATATATATACATACATATGTGTGTGTGTATATACATATGTTTATATATTTGGACAGCTAGATGTCTCAGTGGATAGAACCCTGGGCCTGGAGTTAGAAAGACCTGAGTTTAAATCCAGCCTCAGACACTTACAAGCTGTGTGACCCTGGACAAGTCACTTAACCTCTGTTTACCTTAATCCACTGGAGACAGAAATGGCAAACCATTTCAGTGACTTTGCCAAGAAAACCCCACAGATAGTATGGTCCATAGGGTCATAAAAAATCAGATATGACTGAATGAACAACAATAAAAAATCTATAGATGCATATATATCTCTAAATGTGTGTACATGCACTTAACAGACAGACAACCACTTTACCTATATCTATTATAATACATTGAAGTACTTAAATGCATATATATATATAAGTATATACATATATATGTATATATGTGTATATCTATCTATCGATCGGTCAATCTATCTATGCACATACAGATACACTACTTACAAGGTGTCCCAAAAGTCTTATTGTAGTTTTAAGCTTTATTAAGGAACACAGTCTATATGTAGTAGGAATTGCTAATATTTATACAGTATTTTAGGGTTTTTTTCAAAATACTTTATACACATTTCATTTGATATTCCCAACAACTCTGTCAAGTAGATGCTATTATGATCTCCCTTTTACAGATGAGAAGTTAAATGACTTTCCCAGAGTCACACAGTTATGACATAAACTCAGGTCCTCCTAACCACAAGTGTACATTTTATTTTCCCAGTATTACTTAAGCTAACTCCTGCTTCCACATATACACACACATCAATACTTCAAAGTATCCATAATGAATGTCCCTCCACTGGTGTAGAAGGCAACTCCTCCATTCTTTTTGATCCCATGTATTCATAGAATTAAAATCACAGAATTTTAGATTGAAAAGTTATCTCATTAGTCATTAAGTCATTAAGTCCAACCAATACACTAAAATATGTGACAAGTGGTCATCCAACCTCTTATTGAAGACTTCTGAAGAGGAACCCAGTCCCTCCTGAGGTTTGGTTGTTAGGAAGTACTTACTATCATTGAACCTAAATTGGCTTTTATACAACTTCCACCCATCACTCCTGGTTCTGGCTACTAGAACCAGAAGAGTAAGTCTCATCCCTCTTTTACATGAAAGCCCTTCAAACACCTGAAGACAGTTCCTCTAGCATTCTTCTCCAATCTTTGTTTAAGCTCTCCATAAAAGTCTTCCTCTGGTTCTTTTACTTTTCCTAGAATTCCAGTTTAATACCCATTCAGACTATCTGTCTATTACCCTTCATGGTGCATGTCTAGTCTATCATTTTTTGTAAACATCTATATCTTTGATGCTTGTTCCTATCTTCTGTTGATTATCTCTAATTTATCTGGTATATATCTTATTTACATACAGTTGTTTGCACATTGTCTCCACCATTAGACTGTGAACTCCTTGAGGACAGAGACTGGTTTTTTAACCTTCTTTTATATTACCAGCATATGGCACCATTCTTGGTATGTAACTGCTACTTATTGATGGATTCTCTTTCAAACTACTTCACATTCACAAGTCATCATTTCTGACACAATGCAAATTACTTACATCACTATATATCTTACTCTTCATTGTCCTTTGAATCATTTTCAATTTTTGTTATTTAGATAGTATATAATTTAGCCAAAAATGAGTTTAAAAGATAAAAGTTTTAAAATTTGGCCTTCATATATGAGGGATATATTTCTTGATCACTAGCATTTAGTTATTAGTAGTAGGATAAAAATCACTATGTTCTCAAGTGGTGATTTTGTTTAAATAAAGTTTGTTAAAATTATATTACATATTATTGTGATACTATTGTGGGATACTATTGTGCCATAAGAAATGACAAGAAGTATAGTTTCAGAAAAATCTGAAAATACTTATATGAGCTAATGTACAGTAAAATGAACAGAACCAGGAGAACTTGTATACAGAAATAACAATATTGTAACTGATCAAATGTCAAAGACTAAGCTACTCTAGTCAATACAATGATCCAAAAGCATGCCAAAGGATTCATGATTAAAAATGCTATCCACCTCCAGAGAGAGAACTACCTGATGAAACCTGAGTGAAGATTGAAGCATACTTTTTGCTTTCTTTATTTTTGTTGCTTTTTTAAAAAAAACCATGGCTAATACAAAAATATCTTTTGCATGACTTCATGTATATAGTTGATACCATATTTCTTGTCTTCTCAATAGAGTAGGGAAGAGTGAGAGAATCAGAAATCAAAATTTTAAAATATGAATGTTAAATAAAGTATAAAAGTTATATCATACTGGTTTAACCAAATCAGCTCTTGTTTAGTATCTTCTCTGAACCTTGAAGGATAACAGAAGATTGTTTCAGGCTTTGGGATACCTACATAAAGACACAGAGCTGATAAAGGATCCTGAGCAACATGATGAAATACCTTATTGCTTTTGACAAATAAATTATAGTTTCTTTGGGGGTCCAGAGAGAACAAAAATAGGTGTGATTCTTCTAGTCATATCATTCTCTACATTTATCTTCAATTGCTCTCTAAATGAGTTATTTTGTAATAAACTAATCACCCACACTCTAGGAGAAAATAGGTCACATGCACAGAACTTAGATATTATTATGAAACTTACTAAAGGAAATTCTTTGAACTGATTAGAGATCTCTGGAGGCCTAGAGATGAGATAGGATGCTCCTCAAATTTGTTTCTTGTGTCAGGTCATCTCCATGTCTTACAGTCTTAGCAGCACAGAAGCCTGTGGTCTCAAGATAAGCGGGGGAAAGGGGGAAAGGAGGAAACACCTCAAATGCCCTAGTGGTCAGGAGTTACAATGCAACACTCAATGGAAGCATCAAATGTTGTTCTCCAATACAACCTGGGTAGTTTGGAGGTTCACTGTCTCAAAGCAGTTGGTAGGATTTGTCTTTGGAGTTGGTAGGAGTTGTCTTCTGGTAACTCCAGAAGTCTTTGGAGCATTAGAGTTAGCAGCATTCTAGTGGTGGTGTTAGCACCTAAAGTAACTGATTCTCTACCAACTATCTCAGTAACACAGAAGTCTGATCTCAGAGCAGTTGAGGAATGAGAGTGGAGCATCAGTATCCCAAAGGACTAGTGTATGTGTTTGGCAGGGGTACTAGTCCATAGGAGAGATCATCAGTTTTTCCTTATTATGCATCCTATGTCCCATTTGTGACCCACAACAGTGAAGTTTCAGTTTTCTAGTTTCTAGGGATCTCAGAGTATTGATTGGACAGACTATCAGGTTAGCCTATGACAAGGAACCTCATCTTTCTTACTTCTGTATGGAATAGAGAGATTAATTATCTGTAGGAACTAGGGCACTCCAAAATCTTTCTTCATTTGTGCTAAAATGAGAATTTTCATAGTTTTAGAAACAGAGAAAGATTTTCCCTTGAAACTCAGAAGTAAACTGAATCTTGTTGCTCAGTTATTTTCAGTCGTATCTGACTCTCCATGACCCTATTTTGGGTTTTCTTGGCAAAGACACTGGAGTGGTTTGGATTTCCTTCTCAGCTCATTTTACAAATGTGGAAACTGAGGCAAACTTGGTGAAGTGACTTGAGCAGGATCACACAACTAATAAGTGTCTGAATCCAGATTTTAACTCAGGAAGATGAGTTTTCCAGTTTCACTGACCTGAAAGATAATCATACTACCTTTGTCCAGGAGAACTTATAACTTTCCCGTGGGATTCTACATATGAACATCTGCCTAAATCATATAAGGAGGCAGAGTTTATTTGAATAAACATCCTCTAATATGTAATGTTACTCTATTTTCATTTGCAGAGGAAGGATAGTAATTGCAATTACAAACTGCTAAATAGCAAGTCTGACCTTATACACATTGTGGGCATTATGAAATGTACTAATAGTAGTCAAAATTTTGTTGGTTCCAGAGTATATGTTTTAGATGGAACAGCACAGTATATGAAGAATGGTAATGTAAAATGTCTGTCTGTGTTTGTTCTTTGTTTTTAAAGAAGACCATGACATCAGAGAAATGATGAAAAGACTTGCACTGGACTTTGTTTTGACTGAGAAAGGGCTGTACAAGGTCACAAGTCTCACTTTCCCCTCTTGAGCCATCTGGATCCAGTGGCCAAATATTCATCAGGATGAAGCCCCAGGATGCAATGGGAGACCTTGGCCTATTTACTTAGAGTGAGGTAAGAGTGATCTATTCTCTTAGAATGAGGTAAGGATATTCAGTGAATAAGCCTCTCTAAGAAGTAATTAGGGAATGGCCCCTTTAATAAGCAAAAGAAAAAATAAGTAAATCAAGCTGGGAGGGAAAGAGCAACAGTTACTTTTGATAATCACTCTGAAGCCAGGAGGGTCCAGAAAACAGTCATCAAATGGAGTTTTGGCAGGGACCTATTGGTGTGCAATCTATGGACTTCACAGTGCACTCAGTTTAAGTTCTTGGGAAAGAAAGAGAGAGAGTGACAGAGACAGAAAGAAAGAAAGAAAGCCTGGAAGGAAGGAAGGAAGAAACAGAAAGAAATCTAGCCTGTGAATATTACCATTGTCTAAGCAGTGGTCAGTACCATGGCCAGCAACTATAGGGAAACTAACTGGTTCACCACTGTTTAGCCAATAATAGCTGACTGCATTACTGGATCGTGTTGAAATATGCATGTCTTTGCATCTTTTCTCTGTTGTTCTAATTGCCAGGGAAGTAGTCAAGAGAATGTGTGTGTCTACCAGTCCCTTCTCTAGTGTCTAGTACTTTGTGGCAGTACTATCCTTGCATAGGAAGAGCACAGAGTTCCAATAAATCAAAGTGTCATGGAATTTATTAAGTCCAGTTCATAGTTAAAAAGAATTTCTAATATAATATACCTACAAACAGTGATGTAGCCTTTTCTTGAAGACTTCTGAGGAGAGGCATGTAACTCATCATCTCTTAAGGAAACACATTCTGCTTTTGAATAGTTTTGAGACATGGGAAGTTATCCCCCCACCCCAAATCCCTTGAAATCAAACCTAGATGTGCCTCTATTTATACCCTCTGAAGTCAAAAAGGACTAATCCCTCTTCCACATGATAACCCTTCAAATTCTAGAACATAATTACTGTGTTCCTACCCCTGCCCCACCCCTACCCCAGTTTTCTCTTCTACAGCCTAAATAGCCCCAGTTCTGCCAACTAGTTCTTATATTACAGGGATTCAAGGTCCTTCACTATCTTAGCTGTCCTCTTCTAGAAACTCTCCAGTTTATCAACATCCTTTTTAAACTTTGGTGCCCACAGTTGAATATAATATTCCAGATGACGTCTGACAAGAACAGAATACAGAGGAATCACAGAGTCCTTATTTCCTTGAAGCTATACTTCTCTTAATGTTCTTAATGCAATACAAGATCAAAATAACTCTTCTTGCTGTCACATCATGCTACTGACTCATACTGAGCTTGTAGTTCACTAAAACTCTGTGATATTTTTCCCCCAGCAAACTGCTGTTTTACTCTGCCAGTTGCATCTTGTTTTGAAGTTAATATTTTTGTACCCAAGTGTAAGACTTTATATTTATCCCTATTGAATTTCATCTTGTTGGATTCAGCCCAGTAAAGGCTTTGTTTGAGAGATAGTCTTTAGCTGTATTTATATGGTACTTTCTTGAGAATCTGCTTCATCACCCTAAATTTATGTTTTTAGTACTGAGCTATGACAGATGGGTTGGAATCATATTGTGACCACCCCCAATGCCAAACCAAGGCATTTGTATTTTATTTTGTAGAAAATGATGAACCAATGAAGGTTTTTGAATAGGTGACTGATGTGGTCAGATGTATTCATTTGGAAAATTACTGGAAGCATTGTGAAAGATGGGTTGGAGATGGGAGAGACTAGAGGTACAGAGACAACTTATGAAGCAAGAAATAGTATTAAATAAAGGATGTTAGTATGGAAGTGAAAAAGAAGAAATGTAAGTAGTATTGCTATGGAACAATGAGCAGGGCATGGCAACAAATTCGATATGGGGAGAAAAGGAGAGGAAAGAGATGTAACTATAGGGTTTATAGTTTAGATTAATGGTTCTTAAGCATTTTTTGCTCTCAGAACTCCTTTATGCTCTTTTTAAAAATTTTATTTATTTTATTCTGAACTTAAATAAAATAAGCATTTTCATAAGAATAGAATAGAAAAAATGATTATACATGAAACAGCAAATCTATTATGCACAAGTTGCTATTCTTTTTAAACACAGAACAGAATTATCACATAACTTTTTTCTTCCCTTTCCTCATCCATCCTAGAGATGGCTACCATTAGACAGAAATTCGTGTATACATACATTCAAACACATATGTACATATACATGTATATGTAAAACCATCTTATACATAATGGTTTTATGATATACTTCTATTTTTAAAATATTAGGAACCTAAAGATCTTCTCTTTCTGTAGGTTCTATTTGTACTATATTATAAATTAAAACTGATAATTTTTAAAAATATTTATTTAAAATAGACCAGTTATATAAATATATAAATAACACATTTCTATGAAAAAATACTTTCCAAAACAGAAAATTACATTGTTTTACATATTTTTTCAAATCTCTTTTATGTCCGGCTTAATAGAAAAGTTGAGTTTTCATGCTTGCTTCCACATTCAATTTGTTGTGATTTGTTATTTTGGTTGGAGTAGATGAAAAAAATCTAGCCTCATAGATTAAGTAGTGGGAAAATGCAAGATAATTTTAATAGGCAGATAACATCTCAGTATTATAATGAACATAAGTTTGATTTTTAGGATCCTCTAAAAGAGTCTTGGGGACCACCAGCATCTATGGATCTTATTTTGAGAACTACTGTTTTAGATGAATGGGAGGATAGAGGTGCTCTCAACAGAAATGAAGACTGCGTGATGAAGAGAATACATTCCTCCTACTTAAAGTATAAAAGCAATGAGTTTACCTGGAAATGCTATGAGTCTGAAGTGTTGGCTGAACATTGCCCTAAAAATCTATAGTGGACAATTGTAACACTAGAAGTGGGGGTTCAGGGGAAAGGTCAGTGATGAAGACTTAAATTTTGGAGTCAGCTGTTGAAGCTGTACAAGTGGATAAAGTCACCAAGTGGGTGATAACCAAGGAGAAAGTTAAGGACAAAAGTTAGAGAATGTATTTAAGATTTAGGAAGAGGCAAAGGAATTGGATGAATAGCAGCACCTTTGTCAAAATAGCAAAGTTCAACAGAGGAGAGGATATTGGCAGGCATTGGGGGTAGGGGGAGAAAAAGAATTCTGTTCTGGACTTGCTAAGTTTGAGGCACCGATGGGGCATCCAGTTGGAAATATCTGATAGCGGTTGGTTGGTGATTCAGAACTGACCTTCCAGGGAGAGCCTGAAACTGGATAGGTAGATTTGGGAGTCATTTGCATACATAAAGATGATAATTAAACCAGTGGTTGTGATGGCATCACCACAATTCTCATATAGAGGGAACATTGATGAAAGCCCAGGCCAGATGCTTGTGTATATAATACTGATGCATGAATTAAAATCTTTTATAAGCCAAATTACATAAGTCAGGTGGATTTTAAATATCAGGTATATCTGTGCACAGAGAAATCTAGTAGTAGTAGAAATGGTAAAATTCTAGTAAATGGAGATTTGGGCACAGATCGTATGCCACTGGAAAGGCTGTTTAACATTTGTACCTAAACCTCCCTAGTGTATAATTTATATGCTGGCCACAAATGAATGTTTCTGAATTTCTTATCCACAACCCCACACATTTACATATGTATTTAGGATTAGGGTTAGGGTTAGGGCATTTAGGGATAGGCTTCCAAACTTACAAAGCATATTCTTGAAAGCATCCCAGTGAGATAGTTGTACAAAGTAACATCATGTCCATTTTTTCATATTAGGAAATAGAGGCTCAGAGGGCATAAGTGATTCTTACAGGACCACACAGCTATTAAGTGTCAGAGTTAGGATTTGAGACCAAAACTTTCCTGCCTTGAAGTCCAACATGCTTTGCCTCACACTATGCTAAATCATTTATATGTCCTGATATATATCTCCTCCTGCAAACCTTTGTTTCAAAAGACTGAAACAACCTAGTAATACTATCCTTGTATGTCATTGGTAAAGAATAAAAAAAATATGAATAATTTGAAAAGGTTCGTCAATGAAATGTAATTTGATTGTTTTTTTCTTTGTTTTCACAACAGAATTTCTCTAAGTATCTTTCTCCTTTTTCCTCCCTGAAGGTCATCCCATATAACAAATAATATTTTTAAAGAAGAAAAGAGGAAGGAGGGACAAAAAAGAATAAGTGGTATGACTGCACTGCAAGGCTGCATGTCAGATTTGGAACTCTACAAAAAGTCTAAAGTAACAGAGGTACATCAAAAAAGTCTGGAAAAAATATATAATGTTCCACACCAGTGGACTTCTCACCTCTGCAAAGGAGTAGGGTGGGAGTCTCTTCTAATCTTTGTTCTTTAGAGCCATGTTTGTTCTTTGTAATTCTATATCACTAGTCCATTTTTAAACAGCTTTGAAAACTTGCACAAAGTGTCTTTAACCACGCTCAAGGGGAAAGACATTATTATTATGTCTATTATATATAAATCTACTCCAATAAAATCACTCCAAAAAATCTTATTAGACTCTAGTAGCTCTTTTGCCTGCTTTTATTTCTTTCCTGGACTTCAAATGCATTCATCAGAGGAATAAGACCCTTAGTTCAGTCCTCTCAGTTCCTTCTGCCTTCATATCTCTCCTAGTTTTGATCAGAGACCAAAGACAGTTCCTAACAGTAGTTCAACTTTCAGGGCAATTTAAAGCAAATGTTTCTGTCAGCTCTTTCTTTTAATGCTCACAAATGACTCACAAAGGGAAACAGGTATCATTACCCTGCTTTTAAAAGACCCAATGCTTTAACATAAGATGACTGCTAAATGTGTCAAAACACTTTTAAGAGACACTTGCTCCACTCAGAGAGGCTATTTACTCAAACTAGGTTGTTGACAAATCACCCCAAAACTTTTTAGTTCAAACAGCAGTATTTTTGTCCCTGAGAAATGCTATGTTCTCTCCTCCCTCCTCCCGATTTTAAAGCAAAAAAAAAACTACCACTAGATACTTGCCTTGATTTTCAAGTTCAAATCAGGAGTGAATCATAGGAATTCAAATTTTGTGAGGCATATATATGATTTCACAAGCTGCAGGCAAAAATGGACTTATTCATTTATAGTTACATTTGTGTGCTATAAAGATAGACGGTACATGCAGGAGTACTTTTTATTGCATTTTGCTTTATGGGCTTTGCAGATATTGTATTTTTTACAAATTTACAAATTACATCAATTTTTACAAACTGAAGGTTTGTAGTAACCCTGCATCAAGGAAGTCCATCAGTGCCATTTTTCCAACAGCATATACTCACATTGTGTTTCTATGTCACATAGGTAATCCTTGCAATATTTCATTTTTTATTATTATGTCTGTTATGGTGATCTGTGATTTTTAATGTTACTGTTGGTTTGGGAAACCATGAATCATGCCCATAGAATACAGCGAACTTAATCGATAAATGCTCTGTGTGTGTGTGTCTCCATGTTCTCCGAAATGCAATAATATTAAATAATATTATTTAAATATTTAAATAAATCATAATAATATTAAATAATATTAAAATTAGGTCAATGAATAACCCTACAATGGCCTCTAAGTGTTCAGTTGATGTAACAAACATCATTTTTGTCTTATTTCTCATATTTTGTCTAATGTTAAGAAATTGCCACAGCCCCCTCAGCCTTCTGCTGAGTCAGTCAGCAGCCATCAAAAGCAGGGTAAGACCCTCCACCAGCAAAAAGATTGTGCCTCGCTTAAGGCTCAGATGATAGTTAGCATTTTTTAGCAATAAAATATTTCCTAATTAAGGTATGTACACTCTGGATTTTTTTTTTTTGCCCTAATACTATTGCTCACTTAATAGATTATACTGTGTTGTAAACATAACTTTCATATGCACTAGGAAACCAAAAAATTGTGTGACAGGCTTTGTTGTGACATTTGCTTTTGGAACCAAACCCTCAATATCTCTGAGGTATGCCTATAAAGAGATCTGATTTGAATCCAGGAAGACCTCTGACTCCCATTTCTCACAAATATAGACTGTAGTCCTGGGCAAGTCACAATCCCTCAGTGCTCTGGGCCAACAGTATAAAACACTTGGCTCACAATACTTCTGAG
Organism: Potorous gilbertii; assembly: GCA_028658325.1. Classification (NCBI taxonomy): domain Eukaryota; kingdom Metazoa; phylum Chordata; class Mammalia; order Diprotodontia; family Potoroidae; genus Potorous; species Potorous gilbertii. The sequence continues at coordinate 31,948 of JAQQSK010002674.1, read as the reverse complement.
TACAACTGAACCAGATTAAAATGTAATTGGGGAACATTTAACATAATGAATAAAATACAATTTCATATATATATATGTATATTTTTAAATTATCAATATATAGCCCTCAGAGAACTTTACACACAGTTAATTAGTCCCTATTTCTATTTGACTTTGATACTAGTATTCTCCACTATTCTTGACATGAGTTTCACAGAAAAGTGTTGAGCTACTTGGTTAGAGGGGATTTTATGACTTGAAAGTTCTTGGTACCAATGCAATCACAGAGCTAGGCCCATTCTCTATAGAAACCAAATAAAAGGTAGGGTGTCATACTTGATTGAATGCCAGTCTTGGAGCCAGGAAAAACTGGATTTCAACACACACCCCTGCCAAATATTGGGTATGTGACTTTGCATGACAAATTAGGAACTCTACATGTTCAATCTATATAAATATCAATTCAATGATATCAATATATGAATATATACATATATATATATATAATACCACTCCAACTAGAGATAGAGATAGAAATCATTGTAGACTGTGGGTGAAGAGGGGACTGAACTTCTACTTTTCTTGGCAGAGGGAATTTCTAATTAGGAAATTCTATACCAGTGTAGACTAGCATCTGTTCTACAATGTGTAGCCTTAGAGGGCTATCTGAGGCACATAGTGATTTGTCCTGGATCATATAGTCAGGAGGGGTCATGGATGAAGATAAACCAATTTTTCCTGAAAGAGGTCAGTTTTTTCTCCATTCTGTTAAATTTCCTTATTATCACAGAGTAGACATGAGTATAAATGTGTTTCATCTTTAACCACTATTCAATAGATCTTAGTTACCAAGATACTAAAAATCAGAGATATTCATATAAAAAGGCATTTCCTTTATAAGGTGGTCCTATTATCAGGAACCTCAGAATGGTATATTTGGAAATTTCTAGAAGATAATCAAGGAAAAGTAATAAATATTTATTTGCTGGTCAGTGAGTGACCTTTTAATTATCTATTCTGAAAAGAAATCCTTAATTTTTTAATCATTTATATGTGAAATCAATGTTTCAAATTAAGAAAATTAAGAAATCCTTAATTTTTAATCATTTATTTATGAAATCCATGTTTTAAATTAAAAAAAAAACCTCTGAAACTTCTCTCAGGAGGGAAGCTGCTTTATGAAGTATTTACTGAATGTTTTCTGGACCGAATATTTCTGAAATTACGAATGTTTCATGATTCCTAAGCCTTTTCTATCACATATTCTCAAGGAACAGCTTCTTTTATCCTGTGATTGCGCCTGGTATTACTTACCGATGGACTCTTCATCATCCTCCATTCACCACGAGTTTGCTGAAATATAAGTTCATACCCATCCAAAATCTAGCTAAACAACTATGTAGTCCAAAGATCAATTCTATCCTGTTAATGACAGTTCCAATCTCAACTTCCCCTATATGTTTTTCTCTTGTGAATATTAGAAGTAATTGTCTTGTCAAATCCATGCCTAATTCATCATCTTTTGGGAAAAGAAAGCTATTTTTGGTATCCTTCTTTTGCTAAGAACTGAGATTAAGTCTTAGGTCTATTCCTATAACTGGCTATTATGGGGCACATACATACATACATATACATACACACATATGTATATATGTATGTGTGTATATATGCATATTTCTATAACTGGCTATTAAAGGACACATACATACATACACATACACACATATGTATATATGTATGTGTGAATATATGTATATTCCTATAACTGGCTATTCCTATAACCCCAGATAAGGCACTTAACCTATATGAGCAAGTTTCTTGTGAAACAGGGATTAATAACTGCCCTGCCTACCTCATCATTGTCAATTTCAGCTGAGAAAATAGATATTAAGCAATTCATAACCATAATATCTATATAAATGAAAGCTATTCAGATGTTATCATAGATGCTATAAGCTATAGAATATATGAACGGTCTTCCCTGGAGGTTTTTAGGAATAAAATACACAAATGTTGGCTGGAAGCTAGGTCAGAGGGATGCGCCCCAGCGTGGTGTGGTGGAAAAAGTTCTGAAGCTGATGTCACTGCCTCTGTCACTCCTCAGTCACCAATGTGACCTTAGTGAAGTCATTTAACTTCTTTAGGCTTCTGTTTCATCCTCTGTAAAAAATAAGCGCATTTGACTAAAAGGCCTCTAAGGTCTAAATCCACGGGCTCTTCCACCTCTCAATGTCCCTTGCCTTGCCTCCAGGAATGTGCTAATAGCCAACTCCTACAGAGAAAACTGATTGTTAAATTTTCTATATGAGCACAGAAATGAGCACATGATATGGGACTTGACTTATTGTTTAGTTGATTGTCCAGATGAAGGGAAGTAATGGAGTAAATGTTAATAATGCTAACTAAACTTAAAATGAATCTTGCATGAATTTTGGGGGTGGGGAGGGTAAAACTGGTTGTTAAACACTTACCAGCATCCCCCAGCTTATATCTTCATCTATCTATAGATTAGTTTTTATTCTTATGTCATTATCTTAGCAATAGCAATACCAGGAAAAGTTCAACCATTTACCACAATACCACAGAGAAATACCACAATAAAACATTATATGTAGGATCTATATTTCATCATTGTGAGGAATTCTTTCCACCAATGCAGATTTCACCACTCCCACCATCCCAAATCCCATTTATGGTTCAGTACATAAGTCCTTGAAGTTGAGATCAGAATGGTGGAAGCATTATTTTCCCTCTTGGCTGTGCTTCTGACTTGCCACCATCACTCAGTTGCCTTTTCACTTTTAAATATTCCCTTGGCCAATGTGGACCCTTTTTCTCATTAGTGAGTTCTTTCCAACACCTCCAAGTTGGTAATGGCCAAGGCCAATCATGCTTCGTTCCCTTTCCAGGTATGCTTCTGATTCTCCCAGTTCTAGGTTGAGCTTACCAACTTCCTCTCCCCTCTTATCAATGCCCTTTTACTTTTTTGTTTTTCCCCATTGGAGTATAAACTCCTTGCTGGCAGGAACTATCTGTCTTTTGATTTGTGTTTGTATCCTCAGGCCTTAGCACAGTGCCTGGAACATATTAAGCACTTTATAAATTCTTATTGGTTACCAACCTGCATATTAAAAACACCCTTTTCACTTGTTATAGAAATTTTAAGAAATATTTTTTTTTCTAAACTAAAAACTTTTTTCTGGGAACTTGTGCTCTTAGAAAGATGGTTAGGTCTTAGAAAGACATGAAACACCTTTCTCAAGGAAACTTGATTGAAGGCAGAATCTCAATTTAGGACAAAGGTACCTCTTGTCTAGTTTCAAGCTAATCTTACCCCTCTCCAGAAAGCCTGGCCAGTGACTCCCCAACCTACTCATCACAGAGGAGTGTTCTCCTTACATTCAGAAAGGATTAGTATATTGATCTGAAGGGAGCAAACCCATTAAATCCTGGAGGGAAGCAATACAAGAGGGAATTAAGTAAAATTAAGTGGCTGTTGTTCTACTGTTCTGGATATTAACCTCAAACTGTATTTTAACAAGTCCTGATTTTTTCCTAGATCAAGATTCCTATGAATGTTATCTATAATTGTCTTGGAGGAAAAGAGGCTTTGTCCAAGAGACTGGGCTTTGGAAGTGGGAAGGTTTTGCCCATTTGGATATCTATCTCTTTAAACTAGAAGATTTAGAGTAAGGTTAAATGACTAAAAAATTGTTTCTGGCAGACATGCCTAAAATGCAGAGTACAGTAATAATATTTTTTTCAACAGAACTTATTGGCAAGCACGTGCTTACTATGTCTATTCAGCATTTGGGGGTCCTTCTTCTGGTTCTCTGTGCATGGAACCCATAGCCAACCTAACACTTGACTTGTTCCTGTCACATGAAAAATCCACTTTCTGAGTATACATTTCTTTGATGACTTCCTTGAAAGCACTTCTTTTGCATGATTCTTGCTTGATAATCAGTGCTATTAATTGGTGCCAATTATGCAATTCTCTCTTTTTTTTGGAAGAAATCAGAGTTAAATGACTTGCCCAAGGTCACACAGCTAATAAAGTATCTGAGACCAGATTTGAACCCAGGGAACTCCTGACTCCAGAGCTAGTGATCTATCCACTGTACCACCTAGGTGCTGCAAGATAATTTTATTGCCCTTTGTGTGACCTTTAACTTAAATTCTTTGTAGACCATGACAATTTCTGATTCATGACCATATGGTGTCATAGCAAGAATAATGAATGATATTACCAAGACGGACCTTTGCTCAGGAGGAAGAAGCTTGGGAGCACTAAAAGATGACCCTATTTTCCAAAGTCAATCCAGTACACTCTCTTTCCCTTGTTCAGTTCTGGTTCAAGCTAGCTAATTTCTAGGCACATCGTTTGTCCAAGAGATAGGTACTGATGGATCAACTCTGTGGGCTATCTAAACTATTCCCTTGGAGTAACACCATCCAATATATGTGTCATTTTATACTGCTGGTCATCTACTATTTTAGGCTGAGTCCTGGGCCTTCTCCTCTTCTCTCTATATTCTCTCTCTTAGTGACCTCATCAGGTCCCCTATGATCAATTATAATTTCTATGAAGATAACTCCTAAATCTACACAGTCAGCCATAATCTCTCTCCTGAAGCCTAATCCTATATTAATAACTGCCTGCTTAGTATATGTACCTGGATATTCCACAGAAGTCTTAAATTCACCATGTGCAAAATGAACCTAATTTTATTTCCCACAAATCGCCCTCCCCTAGATTTTGCTATTTCTGTTGTGAAGTCACTTAGACTTACAATTTTAGAGCTGATCTTAACTCTCTTCCCCTTATATCTAATGAGTCATCAAGTCTTACTGATTCTACTTCTGACATCCTTATCTGGTAATTGGCCTTCTTTGCTCTTATATAGTTCTGACCCTAGGTCAGGTCTTTATCACCTTTTACCTCCCAGACCAAGAGTGGGAAACCTGTGGCCTCAAGGCCACAAGTAGCCCTCGAGACTTTCAAGTGCGGCCCTTTGACTGATGCTCTAAGATGTTTGGATTCAGTCAATGGGCCTCACTTGAAGTTCTAGAGGGTCATATTTGCCCTCTGAGGCTGCAGGTTCCTCACCCCTGTCCTAGACTATTGCAATAGTCTTCTAGTTAATATCTCTGAGTTTAGTTTCTCCATCTACCACTTCTCCACCTAGATGCCAAATTTATACTCTTAAAACATGGATTTGACTGTAGAACTCCCATATTCAAAAATCCTTCAGTGGCTCTGAATTGCCTCTAGGATAAAATATAAAATCCTGAACATGGCATTTACATCCTTCCCACAATTTGGCTTCCAGGTGGTGCAGTGGATAGAGCACCAGTGCAGGAGTTGGGAGGACCTGAGTTTGTATCTCACCTCAGACACTTGACACTTATTAGCTGTATGACCTTGGGCAAGTCATTAAACCCCAACTGCCTCACCCTGGGTCATCTCCAGTCATTCTGTTGAATATCTGGTCACTGGATTCAGATGACTCTGGAGGGGAAGTGAGGCTGGTGACCTGCACAGCCCTCCCTCACTCAAAACAAAGTCAAATACAAGTCATGTCATCATTTCTCTGATGGCATGGTCTTCTTTGGTAATGAAGGATGAACATACAATTTGGCTTCCACCTACCTTTACAATGTTATTTCGTGTTTAATCTCCTTTATGTAATTTCTGTTCCAGTCAAACTGACCTAATAGCTATTCTTCACACATAGTAATCCACTCCATGCCTTTGCACAAATTCTTCCCCCACCCCCCCCACCTCCCCACCAGGTCCTAAATTCTTCTAAATTTTAGAATCTCTAGCTTCCTTCAAAGTGCAGCTCAAGTATTAACTCTTGTACAAGGTCTTTCCCACCCATCTCCCTTCCTTACCTCCTCCCCCATTTATATGTACTCTCACTCCTTTGAAGTTGCTTTGAATTTACTCATCTGTATACATGGTATACAACTCCTTGCCCCTCATGTGTAAACTCCTTGAGGGTAGAAATTGGATTTTTTTGGTTTTGGTTTTATATCCCCAGACCCTAGTACCATGCCCTGCATATTGAGTTAAGTCCCCCTTCAAGACCCTCTGAAGTAGATTTTAAAAATTCTGACACTGCTGCAGAGCCATGAAAATAAGATACCTGAAGTTTAAAGTAAAAACTGAAAGAAACAAAACAGGTAAGATGTTTAAAGTGGTATGTCTCCACCTTCTGGTAAAAGAAGAGGATGATTTTCTTCAGAATTCTATGAAGAAGGAATGTAATAGCAATACTGTACAATGATCAACAGTGAATAATTTAGCTTCTCTGCTCAATTACAGTGATCAAGACAATCCTGAAGCACTTGTGATGAAATTTGCTGTCCACTTCTAGAGAAAGAACTGATGGGGGCCAAGTGCAGACTGGAGCATAATGCTTTCATTTCATTTATCTTGCTTTTAAAAAAATACATGGCTAATATGGAAATATATTTTGCATGACTTCACATGTATAACTGATGGAATATTTCTTGCCTTCTCAATGGTTAAAGGAGGGGTGGGAGAAGAAGAAACTTGAAACTCCAAATTTTTTGAATGAATGTTAAAAATGTTTTTTAAAAGAAGAAATGTATAATTCTGAAGGCCTGCAAATCTGATTACATTAAATTATGGTAGCTGTTTGGAATAAATATAACAACAATAACTCATGAGATTTCAGTAACTTCTAACTGCAGACCCGAGATTGTTCACTGAGCTCTTTGTCTTTGTCTTACAGAGCTCACATAACAATGGTTTACTGGATGTCTGCTCAAGGCACAGTGGTAAAGTCTACCTCATCAGAACTGCAGTCAAGGCAGATCAGAATACAAAGAAAGAGTCCTTGTTGGAGGCTTGTGGGAAGATGGGCATTCTAGCACACTGGAACTGGGGCTAACCATTCTGGAAAAGAATTTGCAATCAGAGGCAAGCAAAATCATGAACCTATTCATACCCTTTGGTCCCATGATCCCACTATTGGGCATATTACATCTTAAGGAAGTCAAAGACAGAGAGAAATATGTATTTTTTAAATTTATCTAGACATAGATCTAGATATACATACACATATAAACATATATGTGTGTTTGTATGCATATGTAACCTTTTACATAACTATATATATAATTATAAAAACCTTTCTTATATTTGTGTATCTGAGTATATGGATATATAAATAGCTCATATATGTGTGTATATGTGTGTACAGATGTCTCATATGTACATATATACGCACAAACACTCTGAGTCAATCTTCATTATTCATTGACTCTATTTTTAAATTTGCCTACTTGCTAAAATGTATTTGTAACCCTAAAATCAATACTCTTGGAGTAATTGAGGCCATTCCTGGACATTTGCAGACCTAAGAAATACTTGCACCATCTGAAACGAGCACATTCCCAGCTGAAGTCAAACAAGGTGACCTCCTGCCTTCTTCTTTTAGCTCTCATACTGTAAATACATGACCTTTTCCAGATCCACTTAGTGACATGTTTTTTTTTTCACTTTTGTACTTTATATTGGTGATTTTGCTGTTTAAAATGGTCCCCAAGCTTAGTGCTGAAGTATCGCCTGGTGTTCCTACGCACAAGAAGGCTGCAATGTGCCTCATGGAGACAATATATGTGTTAGGCCATCTTTGTTCAAGCATGAATTTATAAAGCTGTTGGCTTTTTGGCTTTGAGTTCAATGTTAATGAATCAACAATACAATATATACAGAAAAGAGAAGAGGAAATTTGTCAGTTTGTAAAGTGAGGCTGCTCTGCAAAGTGCTAAAGTAAATGTTGTGACAAGGGACTCACAGGAACCAAACTCTGTGTTACCCTCAGAGCAATGGTTCAGTATCCACAAATTCAGTATTCCCAGCAGTTTTATAGAACAGAACTCCCATGAATGATGAGAAGAAAATATATCTATATGTACATACATATATACATGTACATGTATACATATAGACACACATGCATACATATATAGGTACATATATATGTGGGGAGAGAGAGAAAGAGAAAGAGAGAACTGTTTAATCATTTTTCAGTTTTATCTACCTCCTCATGACCCCTTTCAGATTTTTCTTGGCAGAGATAACTGGAGTGTTTGCCATTTCTTTCTCCAGTTCATTTTACAGATGAGGAAACTGAGAGAAATAGGGATTGAGTGACTTCCACAGTCACACAGCAAGTAAATGACTGACTCCAGGCTAGGCATTCTATTTAATGAGCCACCTAGCTACACACACACATATACATATATACACACATGTATGTAAGTACGTATGATGCATGTATATGTATATATTTTGGATTGACTTTATAGATGTAGACTTATACACACATACACATGCATGTATTCAATTTCTCTTATCAGAGTTGTATAATTTAATTATCAATTCATCCATGGGAAATTAAAATACATAGCTTCAGTGACTAGTTGCCTATTTATAGGTTTGTTTGGCTACTAACTTTAAGTTTCTATATCCCTCATCCCCCCAAATAATTTGTTGTTGTTTAGTTATTGTCACATCTGACTGTTTGTGACCCCATGGATGCCAAGCCTTTGATCTAAGGAGCTTGTCTGCTCAAGTTATTGGTCAGTGATTTTATCTTACTAGTAAGTGAATGGGTGTTATACAGTGACATGAATGAAACTATATAGCATACAAAGGACAAATTAAAACCTCACCCACCTGGAGATGCAAATCCTTAGACATGGAAGAGATATCAGATATCTACCACCACCTCTTTCTTTACAAGTGAGGAAAATGAGGCCCAAAGAGGGGAAGTAACTTTCCTAAAGTTAGAACTAGCTAATTAATAGCAAATGAATGGAACCCAGTGGCCATTTGCTATATTGTGATGCCAGCTTCTGTGCTCAATATCCTCATACTGCTATGCTTTAAGTTTCTGTGTCTGCTTTTTGTACTTTTCCTATCTCTTCCCTCACTTGTAGCTGTCAGATCCTCCTGATTTTAGCAGCCTTGACTAATTTCACCTTTTCTCTTCTAATCTGCTGTGTTCTTGGAAGCCAAATTATTGAATTTGTTATAACAATGCATGAAAATAGAGGGAATAGGCTCTGAATGAGGGCCTAAGGAAACCTGCTGTAAGTGCTATAAATAAAATACCATTTATTTGGTCTACTCAGAGGCCTTTATGCAAAGGTCAATCACTGGTTCTTGGATATGGTTCTGATGGGTAAATCTGATGAATTTTCCACTAGTAGAGTTATGATTCCATCAGTGTTTTAGTTTTTTTTTTGGGGGGGGGGTTTATGCTGGGGAGGGAAATGGTATTCTGATTTCTAATGCCATTTCCAGGAATGTATTGTGGCTGTATGTCATTAGTAATTGTTGATTTCATATTAAGACATTAAAAGCTGTTTTATTTTGAACACTCTAGTGGATCTAGTGGTCACATGAGCAAGATGATGGAGGACTAGATATTTTCTCTGATCTCTACAGCCTCTTGAACTTCTTCAAAATGGAAGTTATACACCAAACCTAAAGTAACTTCAGTTGTCTCCATGGTGTGGGACACTCAGGATCCAAAATCAGGTTGAAAACAAAGAACTAACACTCCCTGATCCTGAGCTCCCTCACTAGCAGTGAGGCTGCACTAACAGACTCAGGGATCCTAATACACAGACTTGGAACAAAATTCAACCCCATATCCTAGTGCAGCCCCTCCCTCCCTTCTCCATTTCCAGTGCTGGGGAGATCCCAGCTCTAAATTGTGAAAGTTTGTTCAGGATATGACAAACAGCACGTTGGCAGTCTTTCAACCAGTATTACTAGTGCAGCAAAGCTCTGAACCATAGGTGCTGGGTCAGAGAACTGAGGATCAGAAGGATTGGGGCAGGACATGTGTGTAGGAGTTGGGGGAGGGACGCTCCGTACCACTCCACTAAACCTGAGAGAAAGAACTCAGCATCCAGCTACAGCCAGTTCTATCTTGAGCCCTAGACCTACCCTGTTGAACCTTTAATCACCTAGCATAGGAAGAGGCTGAGGTGTTTTCAGATCCAATCCTCAAGGAAATCACCATCAAAAGGGAGAGTCAGAAATTGAGCAATAGGGAAAATTGGGGGAAGGGAAGAAAGCCTGAAATTACCAAGGATCTCAGGAAGAAGAAAGCTCAAAGACCATGGACCTAAGTAGAAAAATCAACAATGAAAACATAAACAGAAGGAGGTATGACCTCCAGAGCTCATAAAAAAAAGTTTAGGAATTTATGAATAAATGCTACAAAATAAAGGAAAATAATCCAACACTTGATAAGACGGGAGGATCCTATGGAATGTGAACATAGAAGCAAAATTGGTTCTTCCTGAGTGGTTCTAATGATAATGAGAATTATGAGGATAGAGTTTATGGCTAGTACAGCAAAAATAATAGATAGAATAGAAAAACTAGAATTTGTGATGTTAAGTCTCACCAAAGCAACAAAAGCAAAACAATAGATTGGAGGTGAAAATACATAGAGGTGAAGGATAATGTAGAAGAAGAGAAATAAAAAACAACAGCATTAAAAGAAAATATTCCAAATATGCACAAGATTACTCTGTTCCAGGTACTGTGTTGAGCATCAAAGATACAAATATAAGCAAAAAAGAAAGACAGTCCCTGATATCAAGGAATTTATATACCATTTAAGGAAGATAATGAGTAAAAGGGAGCTAAAGGAGGGGTGAGTGGACAGAAGTTTAAAGTACCCACATAGGCACAGTAGTAAAGTCTGGAGACAGGAGAAGAGATAGAAAAGTGTCCAACGATGGTTAGGCTGGGCTATTCCTTAAAATAGTGGTTCTAGAAATAATCCACTAATTTGGAGAAGGCAGGGGAGAGTCAGAGCAGAAGTCTCTTGGAATGAAAAGGCAATTCAGGCATAATGGCAAAGACCAAAGAGTCAGAAACGAAACTAGGAAAAAGAATGACTATTTCCTTCATTGGTTTAGATCTCAGCCTAGCCTCACCTTTTGGCTATAAGTATTCTATTACATTTTTCCAGTAATAGTGTGTGAACAAGAAATAGTATAACATATACCCTTAAAGAAATATATGGTCAGAAGAGGAGATGATCTGGTAATGTAATGAGAATGAAAGGCAATCTTTGCCCATGGTCTCCCATAGGTCATTCTCAGAGAACCTACCCAGCAAAATAGAGACCATCCTCTGGTGATTGGATTAGACATGTAGATCATAGATTTAGGTTTGAAGGGACCTTACAAGTCTTTAAGCCTCAGATGAGGAAACTGAGCGTAATGGTAATTCAAATGGAAAGATCTTTCCTATCCATTAATAGACCCATATGACTTGTTTAAGTCACATGGAAGTCTGAGACACATGGAGCCTATGGTAGGAGGAGTTTGCTGGAAGGGTGGAACAGGAAGAGGCAGAGCTAGAGTAGAGCTGAGAAGAAGTTAGTCCTGAGAGCAGTCAAAGCTAGGAAGGATGTAGGCTGCTGGCTAGTGTGAGTGATTTTGTGATTGTTTGTGATTTGTTTAAGGGAGCTGGTTTGTGGGAAGCCTAGCAAGGGGAAGGCTTGGGGATGGTGTTGTCCTCTACGTTGTTATTATGTATAGATTTTTGTTACTATGATAGATTTGGCTTTCTAGTGTCTGAAGAACTGTTTTGGTTCTGTCTTCTATGTGGAAAGTCTGTGGTATTTCACGATTCAGAATTGCTCCAGGATATTCATGGCCGCCATAGACACTGTGAATATCACATTGGTGCTACACTGAGGAGGACAGAGTTTAATTAACGTGTTTATGAACATACAGCCAGTAAGTGTCTTAATCAATATTTGAACCCAGGTCTTCCTGATTCCAATTCCAGTGTTCTATCCACTACACCATGCTGCCTTATTTTTATATCCATTGAATACCAATATAACATTCATTATGTCCATCTATTTGTGCTTCATTCTTACTACATGACCATTCCACCTCTTCTTCTAATTATTTGTTTAAGGATATCTGTATCACTTTTTGGCTACAAGACATCTCTGGAAAAATGACTTGTCATCTTTGATAGTATGTCTAGAAAGCCAATTATACCATACATCTTCTCATTAACCTCTGGGTCGCCCTCAGCTTTGCTTGCTTGGAATTGTTTCATAATCCTTCAAATAGACACCATGAAACAAATTAAGGTTCTTTAATATAATGGAAAAATACTGCGCTGTAAGAAATGATGGTATGTGGTGAATACAGAAAAGTATGGAAAAGTCTACATGAAATTATGCAGAGTGAAGTAAGCAAAGCCAAGAAAACAATATACACAATGACCACAACAATATAAATAAAAAGAAAATAGCAAAATTATAATGAACAAGCATGGCTCAGAAGAAGAGACACCTTGGCAGAGAGGCAGGTCTACAAGAATTGTACAGTGTGCATTTTTCAGGTTTTTAAAAATGTAATCCTTAGCACAGTGCCTGCCACAACCAAGAAGGCATTACATAAATGTTAGCTCTTATTATTAATTAGTTAGGATAATTTTTCCTTGTCTTCTCTCTATTTCAAAATGCTAATTTTTTCAGGGACACCTCTTCTGGAAGAGGAATATTGGAAGAAATTGTAAGTGTGCAAAAATACATAAATTAAAACTTTTTTGAAAAGTGAATATCATGGCATGTAGCTTAACAAGAGAGAAACAATCATATCACTTTAGACCATTTTGCAAGTCAGTATCGTCTCTTATTTAACACTAAGTTTTTACATGATACTTATTCCCATACTGCTAACAACATATTTTTACATTCCTTCTGCAATCTTTTTCTGTTGTGACAAAAATTTTGCCTTTTAACTTAACTACTGCTGAGGTGAGATGCCACAATTGAAAGAGTTTTCCTTAAAATTTTCAACTTTCCGACAGAAGAAAGGTAGACTCACTGATACTAGCAGTAAGTTAGGTAGAGAAAACTTCTTTTTAAAATAATCAGTTCATGGGCAGAGCCATAAAATTGAAGTTCTAGCAAATTAAATAAAGATAAAGCAGTAGCCTTGAAGAGTCTTTTTAAAAGTTCAGGTTACATTTCAAAGTCCTTTCATAATTAGGAAATATTGAAATCCACTAATTAGTTTAATTAATTATAAGGTAGGAAGTTTCTAAAGAATGATGAATTTTTCCTTTACTGAGATTTGTTGGTTATTTACCTTTTCAAAGAAAGGGACTGAGGGTATTTGCTCTAGTTAAAAGGAGACAGGAGGAAGGGGAAAGAATTATTCAGGGAGGGATAGAGAGTTATGTGGAATTTTCTTTTAATTCCCTCCAGTTTTGAAGAAGAGTTGCAGTCATATTTGATATTCAGAGGTAGGCCTATGTATAAAGAATTGCAATCCAGGATTTTTAGAGCTTAAGGTCATCTAATCTAGTCTAGTCCATTTATTTTACTGATGGAAGTAACTGAAGCCCAGAGAGGATTAGTAACTTGCCTAAGATCTGACAGGAAATACGGAGGAGAGATAGGACTCAAACTTAGTTCCCATGGAGTCCTTTGACTTCAAATTCAGTGCTCTTTCTACCATGGTACTTTCTGTTTTTATCATTCAGTCATATCCAACTGTTCATGGTCCCATGTATTTTTTCCATTGGATTTTCTTGGCAGAGATAATGGAGTGGTTTGCCATTTTCTTCTCTAATTTACAGATGAGGAATTGAAGCAAATAGGGGTTGTGACCATATAACTATTGAATGAAAGTATTTGGGAAGAAGAAAAATACATATTTGAATACAAATATATATTTTCCTGTGGGGATATTTAAAAATCCTTTATGAAATAAACTTACATTGAATGAGGAATGGCTAAAAAATTGCGGCATATCGATGTAATGGTATGTTTCTATTGCTTAAGAATCAATGAATAAGAAGGCTGCAGAGAAATATGAGAAGATTAAGGTGACCTGATGCAAAATTCAATAAGCGGAAAAAGGAAAACTATAAATGAGAAGGTAACAACAATGAAAATTTGAAGTGAAAGCAAGGAAATTACCCTGATGGTCTGGAAGGAGAGAGGAGAAAATTCACCTCTTCTTCGCAAAAAAAAAAAAATATGGCCAGATTCAGCTGATTTGTTGGTTACTTTTGCTGAAGCCCTTTTCTCTCTTTTTTTTATTACTTATTACAAAAGAATTCTCTGGGGAAAAAAAGGAGGAATGCATTTGCAAATGAGGGTGAAATTTTGAAAAAACAGCCATAAAATGCTAAAAATCTTTGAGAACACATTTGTGAACATATTCCCTACATATTAAAGCATAGTCATTTTCACTGTTTTATTTTAAAGTAACAGCTGATATTTATATAATCCTTCAAAGTTTGTAAATCATCTTATATACAGAATCTCATTTGTTCCTTATAAAAAATTCATTTGAAGTGGATATTCTAGATATCATCCCCATTTTCAGATGGAGAATTTGAGGCACAGTAAGGTCAAATGATTTGCTCATGGTCACATAACTAGGATCAGACAAGATTTGAACTCAGATCTTCCTTACACCAAGTCTATCACTCATTCCTCTCTCCCACATTATCCTTTTTCAGCAATATGGGCTAACAGTCATTGCTATATATTTTCTAGGAGTAGAGAACTAATACATGTGATTGTATTAGGCAATGAAGCATATGACCATGGAATAGAGTGTATTGTCATATCTTTTCTACTCTGCAGATGGGACCATTTTCTCTGATCCCAGACCACTTGTAGAGTGAAAAAGAGACTTCTAAGGACATTTCTCAGGGCATCCCGTAAAGAATGGGAATTGGACTGAATCTAGGGCTTTATCTGATGGTTCCTTTCCTCCAATTTCTATTTTTCCTTCCATAAAAATGCAAGTTGTAAAGTCTCAAATATAATTCAACTTGTATACAAGCAAAAGTTTTAATTTTGCACCAGTTCACAAGATTTTCTGTATTCTTGTTCAATGATTCTGTTTTTTGTTTGTTAATTAATTAATTTGTTTTCAGTTTTCTACAATCCTTTCCATATATCTTAGATTTTTTACCTCTCCCTCTCCCACCTTGCCCATCCCTCTCTTCTCCCTCCCCAAGATGGCGTGTAATTTTTTATAGGTTCTACACATACATTCTTATTAAATACATTTTCACCTTAGTCATGTTTCATAGAAGAATTAAAATGAATGTAAGAAATCATGAAAACAAAACAAAACACAAGAGAAAATTATCTGCTTCATTCTGTATTCCAATTTCATAATTCTTTTTCTGGATATGGAAGGTATTTTGCCTCAAGTCCATTGGGAATTTTTTAGTCCTTGCCTTGGTGTGAAGGGCTATGTCTACAAGAAAAATTGCTCACACACTGTGGCTGTTATTGTGTACAAAGTTCTCCTAGTTCTGCTCCTTTCACTCAGCTTCAGTTCATATAGGTTCTTCCAGGCCTCTCTGAAGTCTTCCTATCCATCATTTCTTATAGCAAAATAGTATTCCATTACATCATATAACACACCTTGTTCAGCCATTCCTCAATTAATGTGTATCCCCTTGATTTTCAGTTCTTGGCCACCACGAAGAAAGCTGCTATAAATATTTTTGTACATATGGTACCCTTTCCCATTTCCATGATCACTTTGGGATAGAGTCCTAGAAATAATATTGCTGGGTCAAAGGGTACGCACATTTTTGTAGCCCTTTGGGCATAGTTCCAAATTGCTCTCCAGAATAGTTGGATCAGTTCTCAGCTCCACCAACAATGAATTAGTGTTCTAACTCTCCCATATATTCTCCAACATTTATCATCTTCCTGTTTTGTCATGTTAGCCAATTTGATAGGTATGATGTGATAAATACCTCAGAGTTATTTTGATTTGCATCTCTCTAATCAATAGTGATTTAGAGCATTTTTTCATATGACTAGAGATAGCTTTAATTTCTCCCCCCGAAAACTCCCTGTTCATATCTTTTGACCATTTATCAATTGGGGAATTACTTGTACTCTTGTACATTTGACTCAGTTCTCCACATATTTTAGAGATAAGGCCTTTATCATGGATACTAGTTGCAAAAATTCTTTCCCAGTTTGCTGCTTCCCTCCTAATCTTGGTTGTACTGGCTTTGTTTGTGCAAAAATTTTTCAATTTAACATCATCAAAATTATCCATTTTGTACTTCATAATGTTCTCTATCTCTTGTTTAGTCAAAAATTTCTCCATTCTCCATAAATCTGACAAATACACTATTCCTTGCTCCCTTAATTTGTTTATAGTATCAGTCTTTATACCTAGATCATGTATCCATTTGGACTTTATTCTTGTATATGATGTCAGACATTGTTTCCACCACACTGTTATCTAGTTTTTGTCAAACAGTGAGTTCTTATCCCAGAAGTTGGGATCCTTGGGTTTCAATGATTCTTATGTCATGGAAATATTCCACTACACTCATATGCCCCAAATTTTTAGCCATTCTCTAATCACTTAACCCTGTTTGCCTCAGTTTCTTCATCTGTAAAATGATCTTGGGAAGGAAATGGCAAACCAGACCAGTACCTTTGCTAGGAAAAACCCAAACAGGGCCATGAAGAGTCGGTCATGACTGAAATGAGTGAAAAACAACCCTAGGAAAATCACCCAACCTCTTCCATCCTCATCTATAAATTAGAGCTAATAACACATTTACCTACTGGGATTACTGTAAGTATAGAATGTGATAAAGCTTGTAAAACTGCTTTGTAAACCTTAAAGTGATATAAACACACCAGCTGTCATTATCATCACCCAAGTTCCTAACACCAGCAACTGAGCATACCAAATTCCCAGAATAATTAACTACACTGATTTGGATTCAGCACCATTAGAGAGACAACGAGTTATAGTGGAAAGGGTATTGGATTTGGAATCAGAAAGAATGGGGTTTACATCCCTACTCTGCCCCTTATTACCTACATCTTGTTGTTCAGTCATTTCAGTCATGCCTGACCCTCTGTGACCCCATTTGGGGTTTTCCTGGCAAAGATACCGGAGTGCTTTGCCATTCCCTTCTCCAGTTCATTATTCAGATATGGAACTGAAACACAAAAGGTTAAATGACTTACCCAGGGTCACACAGCTAGTAAATATTAGAAGCCAGATTTGAATTCACAAAGATGAGTCTTCCTAACTCCAGGTCTTTCATTCTATCTATTGTACTGCCTAACTGCCCTACTACCTACATGATATTGGGTTAACCACTTAACCCCTCTAAACTTGTTTCCCTGATCTATAAATTGAAGTTGGACTCTACCCCCAAGTCTATGATCCCTTAATCCTCATTGTTGCCTGGACTAGATGCCCCCTGAAATCTCTTCCAACTGCAAGATTCCATTAGTCTACTAAGCACCCAGGCAAGTCACTTATCATTTCTAGACTTCTATTTCCTCATGGGTAACACAAGAAAAACCATATTAAATGATCTATAGGGTTGCTCCCACCTCTCTCTTTCTATGACTCTAGGATTACCACCAGATCTAGTTTATCACTTAATATGTGTTACTTTGAAGTACCTCAGTTTAAAGGGGAAGAAATAGAAAGAAGAAATAAAAATGGAAAGCAAGTTTAATTCAATAAGCATTACTTGGCAAGTCTAATTTAATCTGCAATAAACAAAATCATCACTATGAGACCCATGCTGAGATGTTATAGTCCATTTTGGAGATGTCCCCAAGAAGGTTTCTTTCCTATTCAGGTCACTTTGATCCCGTAAGGGCATTTTTCTGAAATCATTGCTCCTTAGGTAATGATCTCAGGGGATGAGTACCCATGGATGGAACCTATCTTCTAGAAGAAGGAAGAAGGAAAAGGCAAATAAACAAAAAACTCCATTAAAGTCCTTGTTCTCAAGAAGTGCACATCCTCATAGGGATGATGACATATACATCTCTAGGTCCATACAAGATAAAGTCAAAGTATATTAAGATAATCTGAAAGATAGAGGGATTAGCAGCTGGGGGGACCAAGAAGGGCCTCTTATAGAAGGTGGAATTTGAGCTGGATCTTGCAAGAAGACAAGGAGGGAGCAAAAGTGAGGGGGAAGAGCTTTCCAGGCAAGGGAGACAGCCAGAACAATATCAAAGAGGTAGGATATTGAGTATCATGTTCTAGATACCTCAAGTAGGATACCATAACTGAATAGTAAAGGGAAGCAAGGTGTAAGAAAGATTCAAAGATAGGCTAGGACTAGGTTATGAGGAAGCTTAAAGGTCAAACAGGGAACTTTGTACATTTTCTACCAATGAGAGTAGATTCCTCAAAATGGTGATAAATCTCTTAACTTTCAGTTCTTTCTTCTATCTCTGACCCCCACTGATGGGTAGGTCTCATCTAAGAGGGCAAAAGAATTCCTCAACAGTGTCATGTTCCCCTTTGTCAGTGTGGAAAAGTCTATGGAACTTTCCTCAGAGTAATGTTTTAAATTATAGAAGAAAATGTTAAATTCCAGTTTGTTGTTCAGTTAGGTTCAATTCTGTGACCTCACTACGGGGTTTTCTTGGCAAATATACTGGAATGGTTTTTATAGATGAGGAAACTGAAGCAAACAGGGTTAAGTGACTTGCCCAGGGTCATGCAGCTGGTAAGTGTCTGAGAGCAGATTTTAACTCAGGAAGATGAATCTTCCTGACTTAAGACCCAGCACTCTATCCACTGTGCCACCTAGCTACCCTTAAATTTCAGTTAGAAGTTACTAATAATGGTGATACACATTTTGTTTTCATTTCCAAATTCACAGACCCCCAAAAATTTATATCCTTTACCCTTTGAGATTCTGTGGACCTCCAATTTAAGAACCCATTATGTTGTGACCTATAATAATCCGTAGATATCCATGCAACATCTGTCCACCTGTAACCCCTCATTTTTGCTACATAATTGGTTTACCTCCTTCAAATAACTTGGATGATGGATTGAACTTCTGCTTGCCCCTAACCAATCGACTAATCAAGTAACAAGCATTTGTTAGGATCTGACAGAACCTGCCCTCTGTGAGCTTACATTATACTGAAAGTAATAACACCTTTTAAATACAAAGCGAAGAGGGTTGGATGGGCACTAACAAAGGACAAAATTAGGAAAGTCCTCTTAAAGAAGGTAGCACTTGAGCTGAGGCTTCAAGGTAAACAGGTATTATTGCTGTTGTGTTTGTCTTTCATTTTCAAAGAAGACCAGAGGTAGAAGGAAGGAGAGAGGGCATTTCAGGCATTAGAGATAAACATGCAAAGGCACAGTGGTGGGAGATTGGGAAGCAGCAATTAGCCCAGGTTAGCTAGAACATAGAGTATACAAAGACAGTCATGTGCAATCATCTGGGAAAGACAGGTCAAGGCCACATTGTGAAGGACTTTCATTGCCAAACAAAAGAGTTTTTACTTTATCCTGAGGCAACGGGGAGCTATCAAAGATTCTTAAGTAAAGTTTTGACAAATTCAAACCTGAGTCAAATTAACTCAAGTATTTATTAACTGCATGCCAGGAAATGTGCCAATTGCTGAGGATACCAAAAAAGGCAAAAAATTATTCCTATCTCAAGAAATTTATAATCTAATTCAAAGATGGGAATCTCTGACCTAGAGTTGTTCTAGGCCTGGAATCAGGAAGATCCAAGTTCAAGTCCAGCCTCAGACACTTACTGCCTACGTCAAGTCACTTAACCTTGTTTGTCTGAGTTTTCTCATCTGTAAAATGAGTTGAAGGAGGAAATGGCAAACTACTGAAGCATCTTTGTCAGGAAAACCCCAGACGTCATCAGGAAGAATCAGACACGACTGAAATGAATGAACCACAGAAACAGGCACCGTTACTATCTTCATTTTACAGATGAGGACCCTGAGGCCTGCAGAGGTTATGTGACTTGCCTAGGCTCACACTGCTAGGAAGTGTCTAAAGTGGGATTTGAATTCAGGTCCTTCTGACTCCAAGGCCAGAATAGGGTAGGGAGGGGGGCAGCGGGATAGTTTGTACAAAGGCACAGAAAT
Organism: Potorous gilbertii; assembly: GCA_028658325.1. Classification (NCBI taxonomy): domain Eukaryota; kingdom Metazoa; phylum Chordata; class Mammalia; order Diprotodontia; family Potoroidae; genus Potorous; species Potorous gilbertii. The sequence goes on along the minus strand of JAQQSK010002674.1, from coordinate 11,981 downwards.
GAGATGGGATGAGTAAAGAACAATAAAAAGGTTAGTCTGGTGAGACTAGAGAATCTGAAAAAAAAATAATGTGTAAATTATTTAATTAATATTTTTTTTATAAAAGATTATAAACATAGTCTGTATGTTGCCCTTTTCCTTTCAAGGCTGGGGACAGGGGTGAAGATGAAGGAGAAGGGTTGAATTTTCCCCTAGATCTAACATAATAAAAATTAGGAATAAATAAAGTGACCTAGGATATTTCATTTTGATTGGTTTTCCCTTTATGCTTAAGATTCTATTCAAAAGTACTTTTATCTGAATAATTTGTTCAGGGGGAAAGTATTTAAATACCATCCCATTCTATAGTCAATATTTTCTTACTATTTCCCCATTCCTACAATACCTTCTCACCCCGAAAAGTATTTAAAATTCAATCACAAAACCAACTTAAATTGTTCATACTGCAGAGAAAAGATTTTGCTATGAGAGTAAGAGCCAGCAGAGGGCACTAATGACAGTTTAAATGATAATCTCATAGCCCCAGACACAAATGTTTGGGGAAATGAAATGGAATGGCCATAAAATGTTATGGGAAATCTAAGTATTTTTCCAGATAATTGTCTAGTTCATGTTTTCCTGTATCTGGACTGATTTCTGAAAAGCACAGTAATTCTGTCACTTGTTCAGAGGACAGACAGCTCATTCTACAGAATGACCCATGCTTAGCATCTCTAGCTAGACTCTATATTTTTTGTCAGGTTATAAATGAACAAATTCTCACAGCCTCAGATTAAAATCTAATATTTGAACAAAAGTCTTATATCACCACCATCAACTATGAAAAATCAAACATCTTATTTTCCTATTTGGTATGCAAAAAATGGTGCAAATTATGTTTAATTATAATGTTTACCAAATTATGTCTCTTAATTTGATAACTAATTTAATCAAATAACTATAATTTAAAGAACAAATCAAATTCACTAGTTTGTTCATTTGTGTTTATTGATTTATTTTTATTACTGATTATGTTTATTTAATTGTATTTAGTCTGCAAAACAGTAGGTTATGTTTAACTACATTTATCTAATTATGTTTCTTAATTTGTTCAATAGCTAATTTAGTCAAGTAACTGCATAATTTAAATAATCTCTATTTATTGATTTGTTAACTATTAATCATTGGTGTTTATTTTGTTTAGGATGCAAAAACATTGCAAGCAATATATTCTACAAAAGTAAAGATAATTAAATTTTCAAACAATGATCTCATTTAGGATCATTACAATCTATACAAAGACATTAGGTTTAGTCTGGGTTTAAATAGGAATAGGGAACAACTATCATTCAGACCCAGAGTTTGAGGTGAATAATTAGAGATAATCATTTTATAAGACCTCAGCAAGGTGTGGCGATCAGAGGGCAATGACAAGTGATAAACCAAAGGTGGTGCTAAGACTCCTATCCTAGGTAGCAGGAGAATGAAGTTAGGGGAAAATGAATAATCTATTTGTAAATAAAAAGGCATTTATTAAGTGTTTATTACATGTCAAACATTGGACTAAACACTAAAGATACATTTTTAAAAAATACTTTCAAGGAGCTCACACTCTGAATGAGGGAGATGGTATTAAAAAGGGCTCCAATTTGGGATGAACAGAAAGGCATGGCATTCCTAAAAGTTCATTAGTGTGGCAGATGGCAAAGCCCAAGAGGCCTTAGGGAGCACCAGCAGGTTAGATGGGTGCCCAGGGGTCTTGAGGGCATAGCACCAAGGCAGACAATAAGACTTGGAGGACATTAGCGTGCTGTGGCAAGAAATTTGTTAAAGCCTGATGGTTTTTATCTCACGGTTGGAGACCTGTAGCTCATTCAAGTGGTATGAACAGCTCTTCTGGTCTGGTTACCCCATGAGAAAAAGAAAATGACTCTGCATCCCAAAGAGATCATTTAAAAAGGGACCTACATATGTAAAAATATTTATGGCAGCTCTTTTCATAGTGGCAAAATATTGGAAATTGAAAAGATGCCCATCAATTGGGGAATGATAGAACAAACTGTGGTATATGAATATAACAGAATACTATTATGCAATAAGAAATGATGAACAGGCAGATTTTGACTTGTGAGAACTGATGCAAAGTGAAATGAGCAGAACTAGGGAAAAATTGTATATAGTATCAGCAACATTGTGTGATGATCAACTATGAATGACCCAGCTCTTCTCACCAACAAAATGATTCAAGACCAGTACGAAGGACTCTCGAAAAAGTGCTATCCACATCCAGATCAAGAACTGATGAACTCTGAATGCAGATTGAGACCAATTTTTTCATTTTATTCTTTTCCATAGCTTTTCCCCTTTTTGATCTGTTTCTTCTTTCACAACTGTGACTAATATGGAAATATGTTTTACATAATGGCCCATGTATAACCTATATCAACTTTTCAGAAGAGGGGAGGAGAGGGAGAAACATTTGGAACTCTAAATCTTGTAAAAATGAGTGCTAAAAATTCTCTTGACATGTAATTGGGAAAAAATAAAATAGCTAAAAAAAAGAAAAAGAAAATGGCAAGGCAGAAGGAAAGGATGGTTGGGGGTGGGATGAAAGTTGGATACACACGACTGGTATAAAGAAGAAAGATTTTTAAAAATGGAAAAGTGGAGATTTGGGATTTGTGTGCATAGAGATGGTCATTGGAGCTATGGGGACAGATCTGAATTCTGAGGGAAGGATAACAGATGGCAAAACACTGTACCTTAGGGAACTTCATATTTATGGACAAAGGAGAATGAGAAGCCAAAAGTCTAATCAGGTACAGACTTGTGAAGCTGAATAGTTTCACAGGGGAGGATAAAATGTCAGGAAAGAAAAGATAATCAAAAGAATGAAATACAGAGAAATCGAGAAAAACGGGAGGCTGAGTAGAAAATGGACAGGTTCTGAAGTCAGAAGACCTGGGTTCAAATCTCACCTCGGACATTTACTACTTTGTGACCCTTAACAAGTCATGTAACACTCCTGGACCTCAGTTTCTTTATCTGTAAAATATTGGTCATTTCAGTCATGTCCAACTCTGAGTCCCCATTTGAGGTTTTCTTGGCAAAGATATCAGAGGGGTTTGCCATTTCCTTCTCCAGCTCATTTTACAAATGAGAGAACTGAGGTAATAGGGTTAAAGACTTGCCTAGGGTCACAAAGCTAGTAAGTATCTGAGGCTGTACTTGAACTTGGGTTGATTAGACTACAGGTCTACTACTCTATCCACTGAGCAATCTTGCTGACCTCATATATAAAATCAGGTGGTTGAAACAGTTCACCTTTAACATCTCTTTCAGCTCTGGATCTACTCTATGAGGATGTGAAAAATGCCATAGAATTAGACTCCATTCAAATAACTGTCGTGAGGAATAGAGGAAAATGCATGATTCTCACTTAACAGATAATCAATTTTGTGTAAAGTACTATGTAAGAATATGTTTAGAATTGCAGAATATCCTGGAGGGCTTCTTAAACTTTTCCCCTCAAGACCCCTTCAGCGCTTCTTAAATTGTGGGTCATGACCCTATATGGGGTCTAGACCCACATTAGAGCTCATCAGGACAAAAATGCAAATGTACAGAAACTGATTATAGGGGTCATTTTAAAAGATGGAGAAGACCAGTCCTGTTGTCAGGTCACCAGTACAGAAGAATCTTTGACAAAAATATACAAAGGCTAAAAATAATTATTAAAAACAGTCTTTATCAAGGAAAATAAATAAGCTCAGATGAACAACTTTTATCTCAAATATATGACACTTTAATATCTATCAAGCAAGCTTATAATTTTCTATGATTTCTAAAAAGATTTTTATTGGATCATGTATCTTGATCCAACTTGAGCTTGAAAGTATCTGCGTGAAAATCTAATCCAACCTTTTTATTTCACACATACAGAAACTAAGACCCATGGAGGCAAAATGTACAACATCACACAAGGAGTATCTATGAGGACCTTAGCAGTTGGGAACTTTTCAAAATTGCTTAAATAAGTGTTCTATTGCTTTGCAAACTTATAACAGTAACTGTTAGCAGAGGTTTTGTGTGGTGTCTAAAGTGATTACTAGAATATGTAGAATTTATAATTATAATTCTGGGAAACACATAGGCTTCTGTATTTAATCTGTGACTTCATGGGATTGGTAAAATCTTGGACTTGGAAGGAATCTTTTAGGTATTTTAATCCAATGCTCTTCTTTTACAAATAAGAAGACTGAGATCCAAAGAGGTTACCCAGGGAAGTTATGTGAGTGTCTTTTTTAATCATCTCACCTTCTGGGAAAACCTAAGAACGGATTTATTTATGAAGTGTCAAGACATCATTAATTGTCATCTTGGTTGGGGTAGGAGGGCTTGGGTGCTGTATTTCTGTGACTTCATTGGTTTGGGAAATCTGCTCATCTGTAATTTATAGTCTTAAAGAGGCACCTGGATCATTGGAAATAGTTTATAGTCTTAGAGAAAAGAGTTTTGCTTTACCCAAGGTCACAGAGTTTAGATAGATATAGTTAGAGATCAAAGGTTCCCAAACTTACTTGGCCTCCTTTTAAAAAATAATTACTAAGTTTCCCCTGGAAATCTACTTTCTTTAACTCTTTACATTTTTTAAAAAATTTGCATCATTTCAAAAAATATAATTTTTTAAATGCTGCATCTTAAATTTAGCAATTTATTGTAAAATTGAAATTTTGATCATACAATATTATGTCATATAACCATATAGTGTCATAATTGTAAACAAGTCATCACACACACACATATTGCTGCCGACGCATGCTGGATTCCCTGACAATGCACAACATGCTTGCTTACTAAAACTTGTGTGTTAAGACTTGCTGGTGGACTTGACCACTGATAGGTTATGACTTGCATTTTGTGTTTTATTTGGAAAATAATGAAACATTATGACTTTAATTGTTACACAACCGATGAAACATGTATGAACAGTTTTTCAAAATTTTCTTCTGTTCTCTTCTTTCCTTGTGATTCTCTCCATCCCCTTATCTTTAAAATGCAACATTCCCCAATTGCACCAAAGGCTGCTACCACTCCACCCTAGATAGTTCCAGTATTGCCTACTTTAGGAACATCTTTAGGAACATATATGTGTGTATACATATACATGCATACATGTACACATGTTTTTTATTTTTATCTATCTGTCTGTCTGTCTGTGTGTCTGTCTGTCTATCTATCTTTCTATCTATGTAGCTATCCATCTAGTAAGTTTTGCATATTTCTGACTCAGGGTTAGCCTCATCCACTACACCACAGAAACATCACAAATGAACAAATGCACTTTCTGACTGTTGCCTCATTTCTCCCTATTTTCCATCAATCTCTTGGTCGACTCAACTTGGATAAAGAAGAAATTGAGCCTTTCCTCTCAGGAGCTACCAGACAGCATTTCAATTGCCTTTCTCTATTAATCAACACTCACACACACTTTTTGGAAGTTCTTTCCCCAAGGCCTGAAGGTGGAGGTAAAACCTAACTGAAGATGTTATCCTGCATGGCAATGAAAAAATAGAATGGCTAGTGTTAAGAAGGGTTTATATATTCATCTTCCTTTAGGGGGAGGGAAGAAGTTCTTTAATCAAACTAGAAAAAATTTTAGAGAGTTAGCCTTTTGCTGTCAGAAGGATCATCTGTATGCTCTTACATTTTAAAAAGCAATCTTTATAGCTCAGGGATCAGTGAACAAAGCAGAATGCTGTCAATCAAGAGCAGAACCATCTTTAGTAGTGGAGAAGAGTTATGGAGGAATCATCCAGGTCTTGAAAGGAAATTGTTCTTTGCCTCTTCCTCTGTGCCTCTTTAAGAGTGTATCTGAGGCAGGGATGGGAGGTGGGGGAGGGGAGTTATCTCCTTCCCCTACTATAGGCAATGGCATAGAGGAACTCACCCAGGAGACATTCTGACCAGAAGAGAGGAGGAGGAAAGATTCCAGCTATCTAGAGGGAGAAGCAGGTGCAAGAAGTCCTGAAGTGACCTACCCAGCAGAGATGCTATGTCCAGGAGTAGTGGCAAAAAGAGAGAAGACATCCAAGGCCCTGAAACACTAAAGAGGAGAGTAATCTTGACCACACTTGTTCCCTATTGACATTCCACTGTACTCATGTACTTCATGTATGTGTCCACTCCCTCCTTCCCCTGGGCTGGGAGCCAAACAGCTGCTGCTTGCTTCTGAACTTGCTTCTTGCTTGGTACACAGCCTAGGGCTCATGACCTCTCCTCACCCTGGAACACCACGTATAGGAGCTGGTTTCCTCCTTAGGTCATCCTGGAATTGTGACTAGGAACTGGGAAATGAGTGTTAGAGTTGCCAATTGGCACCTCTTCCTGTACTCTATATAAGTCCAGGCCCCACTCTGATGAGTCTGGGGCTTCTTGTGCCTTCTCTCCCACTGAGCTGGATAGCTCCTTGACAAGACCCTATTCCCAGCATGTATAGACCTCTCTGTCTCCCTATGCCAACCTGGCCTAGAAAAATGACTCACTGTGAATTTATTCTTGGATTTCATGATCCAAATTCAATCTGTCATTTTTTCTAGATCTGTTTGGAAAAATTAAGAAAGAAATTCAATGTATTTTTCCTGCTATTTTTCTTCCTTATCACTATCTCCCCTCTATTTCATATGAAGCAAAATATAAACCTCTTCATGGGTCTCTAATAGGTGATTCTAACCTCAAATGCTTATAATTTCTTCTCATTCTATTTTTGCTCTATGTTTTCATTATTTAATTTTAGAGCACTTTTTTCATAAGACGCTACAAGGGAAACTTCAATATGTTGTTCAGTCATTTCTCAGTCATGTTCAATTCTTCATGACCCTATTTGAGGGTCTTCTGACAAAAATTCTGGAGTGGTTTGCCATTTCCTTCTCCAGCTCATTTTTCAAATGAGGAAACTGAGGTAAACAGGGTTAAATGACTTGCCCAAGGTCACATGACTAGTAAATCACCGTAGACCACCAATAAATAAGCATGTAGGGAAGAAGTGGGTTTTCAACTGTTTGGGATGGAATAGTGGCAACAGTCTTAGATACTGAATCAAGATATCCAGGATACAGACTACGCTCTACGATTTATTAGCTACTATATATAACCAGTGGCAATCCACTTAACTTTTTTGAGAGTCATTATCCTCATCTGTAAAATATGTACATAGTAACGCTCAAACCACATTTTGTGGAGTTATTATGAAGAAAATATTTCATAAAACTTAATGTGCTACATGAGCTACCATTAGTATACAATTCTAATATTTATATATGAAACATTTCTTGGCTCATTGCCTTTGCAAGACTTCTACCTCTTAGCTGTAGTTCAGATAAAAACTACTTTCTATTAAAAGAAGCACATCCCATTCCAGAGAAATAAACTTTTAAAGAAATAAAAAAAGACCATTTAAACAGAAAACTTGTCAGAAGTTTAAATAGAGTTTTAGAATGGTTTCATGACAGCCTTCTGTCCTTAATTGGTTTCCATTATTTTTAGGTGTTTAGTACCACCCTCTCCCCCCGACAAAGACTTTGAGATAGTTGGATTTCAGTAACATATTTAATGATCCTAAAGACAATAAAATACACAACTAAGAGTCAGCATTTGTTTTTTGCATGCCAGCACCATCAGCATTTTTTTTTACAGCTATAATACTCTTAATAATCAAGTAGTTTAAAAGAAGCATACAATTACACAGCTCTTCCTGCCAACCAATTTAATTAATCTGAATGGGAAAACAGCAGGGAGCCTGTACATTGTATAGCTTGAATAGGAGCAGCTGGATATGCAAATAGGTAAAAGGTAAATGAATAAGTCTCAAAACCTAGAACAAGCAACTAGAATTTCTCCTAAATTCAAGATTTTTGTAGCACACTAGGAAGAGAAGCAGTGGAGAAACTAGATCTGTAAAGAAACAAAAAGAAAGATAATTAGAAATCTGCAGCTTAAGGTGACCTAGGAACAACGGAATCAGAAGTAGAAAGCGATCTTGCATTCATCCAGTCCAACCTAGACATTTTATAGAGGAAGAAACTGATGTGGATGCAGATGGTGCCCCAAGAGTTGAGTTGCTTTTCTAGTACTTTGTGAAGCCCCTAGTTTATTCTGTAACCTGAAGGCACCCTAAAGTCCTTTCCCCCTTATCTTGAACCTGTACTAAAGAAATTGCTTTTGTCTCCCTTATCCTGTGTTCGGTGGGTCCTTTAATTTTTAAACTGTATCCTCCCACCTTGTCCTTAAATCCTTAAACCATAAAAAACTGCCTTTGTCTCCCTCATCCTGTCCTGTCTTTGGTCTTTAACCCCCATAAAACCTCTAAAACTATGTCTCCATTCTTAAACCTCTATATAAAACATAATTGCTCCAAATATCAGGGTCTCAGCTTTCTTGCTAAGGGGGCCCATGATTCTTTTTCCACATAAAATTAAAAGCTCCCATTGGCTAAAGAGAAGGTCGAAGTGAATTCTTTACACCTGGACCAGCTCTCTCAACTCTAAACCTCAACGGAAACTGAGGTCCTTAAGACTTAATCAAGTGCGTACAAGTGATAGAGCTGGGACATGATGCATCAGAAAACCGTTTGTGGGTTAGACAAAAAGTTCATTAATTAAATAAGCTGCCTAAAAGTGAACAATATTTTTGATAATACAAATAAAAAGAAAGGCATTGTGGTGTAGTGGAGAGTGAGCCAACTTTTGGGTTAGGAAAATCTGTCTTGAAGTCCAGCCTAACACATGCTGAATATGAAATATTGGGGAATTCACTTAACTGCTCAGTATACAAGAAAATTCTTTAAGATTCTAAATCACAGAGCAGGCAGCAGTCTGCATGGGTGGAGTTTCCTAACCCAGAGTCCCTTACAACAAATAATCACAGGTTTAGCCTCATCCCAACCCCCAAAAGAATAACAAACCCTAACTAAAATGTATCTAGATTAATACTTACAAATTGCTTTAAAATAATAAAAATCAACCAATAATTACATAGTATTTAAAATTTCCTTTAAGAATATTTTGTTGTTCAGTCGTGTCCAGCTCTCCATGAAACTACTTGGGGTGTTTTTTGGCAGAGATACAAAAGGGGTTTGCCATTTCCTTCTCCAGCTCATTTTACAGATGAATTGCTGAGGCAAACAGGGTTCAGTGACTTGCCCAAGGTCACACAGCTAGCTCCTAAGGGCAGATTTGAACTCAGAAAGGTAAGTCTTCCTGGTTCCAAGCCTAGTGGCACAGCATATCCAATGTGCCAACTAGCCACCCCTAGGATCTGTGTGTATACACATACATATAGATACACACATATAGATACACAAATATACACATATATGTATATTTGTGTATATACATATAAACATACATACACTTATACACTTATGTTTAAAGGCTAAAGTAAACATATACATATACAAACATACATATGTTTAAGGGCTATAGTAGTTACCACTAATATGATAGTGCAGTCTCATCTAACTCTGAGCAGTCTCAGCTTTCTTGAATTGCTTGTTTTTAAAATGAGATTTTTTTACTAAAAAAGTTAAAATTTGGGAATTTGGGATATACTATTATTATGACAAAGATATTTTAAATTTTAATTATTCTTCAATTCCAAAAGTTTTTTAAATCTTGATATATTTAACCAAAAATTACAATTTATTTTAAATATGTTTCTATTTTCTCTTAGTTTTCAAATAGACATGTTAAAATTATAAAAATTTTAAAATTTAATATTTTAGTAAAAAGCAAAAGCAGTTGCATTTTTGTGAATAGTTAATTTTAGGTATATTACATTAGGGCAAATAAAGTGGCATAGTAGAGGAATCTCTAGCCCTAGAGTCAGGAAAATCTGAGTTCAAATCCACCCTCAGACTCTTAAAAGCATTGTGATCCTGAGCAAGTCACTTAACCCTGTTTGCCTCAGTTTTTTATCTGTGAAATGAGCTTGAGAAAGATGTGGAAAACCATTATGGTATCTTTGCCAAGAAAACCCCAAAAGGGGTCACAGAGAGTTAGAAATGACTGAAATGATTCAAAAATAATAAAAATATTACATGAAAATGTTCATATTTGTGAAAAGTTGACATTTGCAGTTTTATTTTTATTTACTGAGCTGTGAATTTAATTACTGTGAAATATGTTATTTTGATAAATTTTTATATGTTCTTTACAATTTCATTTTTATATGCTTTATTTACTGTTTTCTTTTCCTATTTCCTGTTTCATTTGTATACAAAGAAAAACATATTTGTGATTTTCTCTTATAGAAATATATATAATATATATTTATATATTAAATATATATAATAAAAATATAGAAATAGAAATACTGTGCAAAAATTTTTAGGTGCTCCATAAAAGTCCCTAACTTTCCTTTTCTTTTTTTTCTGCCTACATGAAAAGTAGATTAATTAACATCTAATAGAATTAGATGTTAATAAAGCAAATAATTATCCTGACATCTCTATGTACTAACTTATCAAGGATAAGCCCTCTTAATAAATATTCAATTAAATGCATGAAATCCCTTGGAATTCCAACATCTTATATGATATTTATGAAAAAGAGGATATGTATGTAGGTACATATATATGTATTATGAAGTTCAGAGAATATGAGTATCTAAAGGGTTTTGGACATTGGTGTTACATCAAGATTTTTTGTGTATATCAGGATCAATAGACCAACAAGGTAGACTTTGGTAATAAAAAACACACAAAAAAAATGAAACAATCTCAGTCTCTCAAAGAGTTTACATTTTATTGGGGAAGAATTTCTGATTCTCTTATGATATATCAAAGATGTATTTCCATAAAAAATCTTCAAGTTAGCTTTACGATCACCTATTAAAGGGAAAACAATAATTTTAATTAAAAAAGGGCAAGAATAATAAAACTCTCCATATACACATATGCATATATGTGTGTATGTGTATATAAAATATAGTATGGATATATACATACATATGTATGTATGATGCATTCATGTATCATATGACTGGTTTAGACTAGATGATCTCTAAAGTCCTTTTCAGCTTTAAATTCTATGATCCTGTAAGAAAATTTAAATAAGGAGTGATCACTTTCGGGGCTTTTGTTATTGTTGTTTCAGGTTGTTTTTGTTATTTTGGTAGGGAGTGAGTTAAGGAGAGGCTTCCTTAAAAAGGCAGCCCTTAAAAGTAATCCCAAAGCTCCCTGTATGAGAAGCTAGGCATTGATCTCCACGCATAAAGAAAGAATCTGATACTAGAGAGTTGGGGACTGAGGTTGTAAAAGAACAGAAGAATTCCACTTACTGAAAGTATGGAAGGGATGTATTCTAGGGACTAAGAACGGTCTGAGTGAATACAACGGAGGCAGAAGTGGAAACAAGGAAGCACTAGTAGTTTAGTTCGACAGGGGACATAGCATGGATGAATGAGCGTAGGCTAAATTTGACTCGAAAGATAGCTTAGATCTTAGAGAGAGAGAGAGAGAAATTTAGAATATCAATATGGAAAGGAATAATGGATTTAAGATATGAAGATTACAGTGGTCAGTCAACTAAGATAACACTTTTCATACAATTATGAAGAATTTTATTTTAAACAATAAATTTATCCCTGTCTGGGGAGAGGTAGACAGATATTCCTGTTGTGGATTACAGTTATCCTTTCCACATCACGACTTTCCTCAGTGAGGTTTCAATGTATCATGGGTCTGCATAAGAAATTATGTGGGAATTTGGGAGAGTTTTGTGGAAGCTGCAGATGACATATAAGGGCCCGCAGATAACACAGAAAAAGTTTAGAAACTCAGAAGTGTATAAAATATATGTATAGTATTGTATATCAGCCAGAATTTTATAATAAGGCATTGTAAACACCCCACAAAAGAAAAAGAAAAGATTCAGACTTCTCTGGTATGAAAGGAGGGCCAAAAATTTTAGACAGATTTTCCAGATCATAAGGCATCATTCCCC